>JAUMHE010024079.1:0-10686 GCA_032359235.1 Enteromius mattozi | reverse complement strand
ATCGAAAATCGCATCGCAATCGCAATATTTGTCAGAAAAACCGCAATTAGGTTTTTTCTCAAAATCGTGCAGCCCTAATAAACACAAACATTAAGAACTGTCAAATACTCAAATTTGGAAGTAGATGTAACTTTTTTATCAAACTTTTCAATATTGATAATTTTGATAAATGATAATTGATAAATTTGGATTATTGTTTTTCACTGAACTCGTTGTAATGCTAGCATTGCCTTTTCTGTGAGGGATACATCTTCAAATTTGGTCAAAACAAGATATCTTAACCCTCATATCCAGTCATCTTTTCCCCCCAAAAATTCTAATTAATGTTATTGCATTACCCTGCTGAAAAAACAGCAAATGCTGATTAGGTAGGTTTTAAAGCTGGGATGCTGGTTTAAGCGGGTCCTTTGCTGTTTTAAGCTGGTCTTTTGCTGGTTTAAGATGGTTTTTGCTTGTTTAAGCTGGTCCTTTGCTGGTTTAAGCTGGTCTTTTGCTGGTTTATGCTGGTTTAAGGTAGTTTTTGCTTGTTTAAGCTGGTCCTTTGCTGGTTTAAGCTGGTCTTTTGCTGGTTTATGCTGGTTTAAGATGGTTTTTGCTTGTTTAAGCTGGTCCTTTGCTGGTTTAAGCTGGTCTTTTGCTGGTTTAAGATGGCTTTTGCTTGTTTAAACTGGTCCTTTGCTGGTTTAAGATGGTCCTTTGCTGTTTTAAGCTGGTCTTTTGCTAGTTTAAGATTGTTTTTGCTGTTTTATGCTGCTTTAAGATGGTTTTTGATTGGTTAAGATGGTCCTTTGTTGGTTTAAGCTGGTCTTTTGCTGGTTTATGCTGGTTTAAACTGGTCCTTTGCTGTTTTATGCTGGTTTAAGATGTTTTTTGCTGGTTTAAGATGGTCATTTGCTGGTTTATGCTGGTTTAAGCTTGTCCTTTGCTGTTTTAAGCTGGTCTTTTGCTGGTTTAAAATGGTTTTTGCTTGTTTAAGCTGGTCCTTTGCTGTTTTAAGCTGGTCTTTTGCTGGTTTATGCTGCTTTAAGATGGCTTTTGCCAGTTTAAGATGGTCCTTTGCTGATTTATGCTGGTTTAAGCTCGTCCTTAGCTGTTTTAAGCTTGTCTTTTTCTGGTTTAAGATGGTTTTTGCTGGTTTAGGCTTGTCCTTTGCTGTTTTAAGCTGGTCTTTTGCTAGTTTAAGATGGCTTTTGCTTGTTTAAACTGGTCCTTTGCTGGTTTAAGATGGTCTTTTGCTGGTTTATGCTGGTTTAAACTGGTCCTTTGCTGTTTTAAGCTGGTCCTTTGCTGTTTTGAGCTGGTCTTTTGCTGGTTTATGCTGCTTTAAGATGGTTTTTGCTGGTTTAAGATGGTCCTTTGCTGGTTTATGCTGGTTTAAGGTAGTTTTTGCTGTTATAAGCTGGTCTTTTGCTGGTTTATGCTGCTTTAAGATGTTTTTTGCCGGTTTAAGATGGTCCTTTGCTGGTTTATGCTGATTTAAGCTCGTCCTTTGCTGTTTTAAGCTGGTCTTTTGCTGGTTTAAGATGGTTTTTGCTGGTTTAAGCTCGTCCTTTGCTGTTTTAAGCTGGTTTTTGCTGGTTTAAGATGTTTTTTGCTGGTTTAAGCTGGTCTTTTGCCACATCGTTTATTCAATCTTTTTGTCAGTCTCCAAAAAGAAAACAAAACTTTTCTTGAAGGAAAACAAGTTGATAAAAGACTGAATCCAAGAACTGGTGATGATATAGCCTAGTGAGAGATTTACAAGCTATTAGGCCTTTCCAGCTATTAGGCCTCCCTAACAAATTGGAGGAGAGAAATCCTTAAAAAGTACAAAAATTAGGCTTTATATATATATAAGATGGGATGCTAGTTTATGCTGGTTTAAGCTGGTGCTTTGCTGGTTTAAGCTGGTGCTTTGCTGGTTTATGATGGTCACGTGCTGGAAAAGGACCAGCATAAACAAGCATAAACTAGCAAAGGACCAACTTAAACCAGCAAAAACATCTTAAACCAGCATAAACTAGCATCCCAGCTTCAAAACCTACCTAACCAGCATATGCCCCCCCCAAAATACCAGTGTCTTTATATATATATATATATATATATATATATATAAAGCCTAATTTTTGTACTTTTTAAGGATTTCTCTCCTCCAAATTGTTACACTTGTGGTGTTTTTGGAAAGGTCTAATAGCTTGTAAATCTCTCATTAGGCTATATCATCACTAGCTCTTGGATTCAGTCTTTTATCAATTTGTTTTCCTTCAATTAGCAAAGGTTTTGTTTTCTTTTTGGAAGCTGACAAAAGGATGGAATACACAATGTGGTAATAAAATAAAGTAATGAGAGATTTACAAGTAATTTTTAAAACTTTTTAACCCTGGACACCACGTTTGACAAAGGATTTTCAGGGTTAGAAGAAAACTATAATGTATTTTCAAAAAATGCTGTCTGTATCAGGTAGGTTTTGGAACAGAAGCTTGTAATATAAATATAACCTATGCATTTGAGCACTAAATTTTGCACATTTTTCATGTCATCACTTGTTTCTTTTCGCTATTGCACTGAAGCTTGTTTTGGCGATTGTTCTGGTGAACTACGTGACAAGCAAAGTTTAACACATCTGTTTTATTGCTGCTTTACATTGTTTAATATAAGCCATGCAATATATTCTGCCGAAACGCATTTTTATATATATGTATTCATTTTGTTTTAAGTCTAAATACCCTGTTCAATTCCTTTCATTTCCTATGAACTTGCGTGCACCCCTGTTAAATTTATTCCTGTATAGCAGAAACGGGCTTTTCAATACCGCCTCGCCTCTAAAATAAACAAGTCTTTCTGTTCATAATAAAAGGACATTTCATCTCAATTAAAATAAGCCCCGGGACTTACCACCAGCAGTTAATTTAACGTGACATGTCCTTGGTGAATACTTAAAGCGCAGCTCACATCTGGAAAACTCATAACTGCTCTAGGAAGAATCGCATTTGTGCTATTGAACAGAAGATTTAAACACATTTCTACTTTTTAGGACGGTGCACACAATCATGCAGTCATAAACGGATGGCTTTATTTTATGTTAAAGGTTAAATGCCTGTTAAGAGATAATTTAAGTCAATGCAAATAGTGTAAACTTAGGAGAACTTTAGAGTAATTTTTTGGCAGAACATGACAGGATACTAATAAACAAAACGCATTCCAAGTGACCAAAATTAGCCCCCCAGAGCATCGTTACAAAGAGAAATTGACTTCCAGAAAGCTTCTCCTGAATTTGCAGATCAAGCCTACAAATATAGTGGTGAAATTGAGATGTCCTTGATCTGACACAGTTTAGAAAAAAAGCTCACTTTCTAAAAGCAGCAGTTTTGAACTATTTTGAGTATTGAGGTTAATTTATTTATTTATTTATTTGGATAATTAGGCCTATACTTTTGTTAAATATTTTTGCAATCAACTTAAAGGTTTTATATTGTACATTTTTTAAAATTATTTTTTAATTAATTTTTCAAAATTTAAGAATGATTATAAATAACATCTCATGATTTGTAAACAGTATTGAATTAACTTGTTATAATTTTGTTATTAAACAAGTCAAGTAAGGTTGCTTATTTTATTTTGTTTATTTATTTGTTGGTAGGTTTTTGTTGTTTCCTTTTTCTTTTGTTTTTTATTATTTGCTTATTTTTTTGTGTTGTTTGCTTTTTTGTTTGTATTTCATATTTACTTATTGTTAGCTTTGTTTTGCTGTTTGTTCTTGTTTAAAAAAATCTTTGTTTTATTCTTTTGTTTAGTTTTTAATGTTTGCTTTGTTTTATTTTGTTCATTGTTTTCTTAGTTTCACTGTTTGTTTTTGTAAATTTTTTCAGTATTTTATGGTTTTGGTTTCATTTTTCTTTAATGATTGTTATTTCATGTTTGCTTTTGTTTTGATGTTTGCTTATTGTACTTATATATATATATATATATATATATATATATATTTATATAATGTTTTATTATTTATTTATTTATTTATTTAGTATTTTGTATTTTGGCCATCAATCATACACAATTTTTTAAGGATTATATACATTTCAAGATATATGCAATATCTTCAAGATATATATTCTCCAGAACAGGCTTTAATATATATTTTGAACAGAATATTTTTAAATACAATGTACAAATCTGATACTGCCGCGTCCCACTGTATTGCTCTGTCTGGGTTCAGAACTCAGTGTCTCTCTCCTCTCACTCCCATTGGGTCGTCTGTGGTCTCACTGATGGGGGTCAAGGAAGATTTTCCTAGAAGAGAAGGCATGTTTTTCCCATGTTTAAAGCTATTCGATGTCCAGAGCAGAATCTCAGGTCTCTAGCTAATATCTACTTGCGTCCATCTCTCTAGAGCCCAAAGTCAAGTCATGTGACCTCTCTACTGTAGACTGACCCTGGGCAACTATCCTCAGCTACAGTATGTGGCCATTTTTGACATGCTTCAATACATGACGTCCAAAATTCCCATAACAACTATGAGAACCACTTTAGATTTGCTATGCATTAAAGACAAAATGAAATCACAAATTACCTATTTTTCTTTCTTTAAAAATGTCATTGTTTTTATGATTAGGACCTTAATGTGCATTACTCTATTGGTAGACCAGCAAGTCTATATTATTTTGAAGAAATCCTTTTTTTTTTTTGTAAGATTCAAGAAATCGTCCTGCTGATGCCAAGTCCCAAATTTCAAGACTTTATAGAAATAATTTCTCAAAACAGGTGCCTCACACAGGTAAGTTTGAGAAGACTTTCATGCAAATGTGATTTTATAACATAAAGAAGAGTATATTAGGAGTGATATAGCTCAAAACAAACATCTAGGAGTTAACTTTCTTTCTGTGGTTTTGAACATGTTCTGACATAATCCAAGTATATCAATGATAATGCCAAAGATTGCTTATTATGGTGCAGATTAAGATCATGTCACTACCATCTAAATACTATAATGATGGCAAAATTTAAGATCGCTATATATAAAAGAGTATGATGGCAATCGTGTTCTGGCATAAAACATCTCATATTTAACTGAAGCCTTGTGAGTTTTCCAGGCAATCTTGTCATCTACTTAATTCATCAACATGATTTACTGTAGCTGGATATGACTGTGTATGGTCATAGAGGGGTTTGTGTCTTTGTTATGGGAGTGCCAGTGGTACCCGGTGGGCCACTGGCTCTGATGTGACTGGTCAAAGTTGAAGATAAATGTCCAGAGGTCAGGGCTCTCCATCTCTCTGCCTCAACCTTCTATGTTTATGGTCCCAGGATGGTGATGAAACCATGCCAAGCGGTTCTGCGATCATAGAAACCAATGCAGTCACACAGCATCAGACCCAAAGAACACACTGACATTAGCCACAACTCTCTGTTACACCGCTTTACCTTGCTAACAACAACAGCCACTAAACCTTCTGGAAAATCCTGGTTACCAAGTGGCCTGGTTAGCTGGTTCAGTTTGGTTATGAGCTCATTAACTAGTTTCGTTAAGCTAGTTTAAGCTTGTCAATAGCTCATAGCTATTCCAAGCTGGACATTTGCTAGTCCATGTTGGTCAGTAACTCAAACTGGTCATTAACTCCTTAGCTAGTTCAAGCTGATCATTAGCTCATTAGCTAGTCCAGGTTCATCATTAAGTTAAGCCGGTCAGTAACACCAGTTAGCTCTAACTGGTCATTAATCCATTAGCTAGTCCATGGTGGACATTGGCTCATCAGTTGGTTAAAGCCGGTCATTAACTGATTAGCTGGTCCAGGTTTGTCATTACCTTGTTATTTAGTCTAAGCTGGTCATTAGGAAATTCAAGCTTGGTTATGAGCTCATTCACTAGTCCAAGCTGACCATTAACTAGCTTAAGCTTGTCAATAGCTCATAGCTATTCCAAGCTGGTAATTAGCCAGTCCATGTTGGTTAGTAACTCAGTTTGGCCATTAACTCATTAGCTAGCGCAGGCTGGTCATTTGCTGACTAAGCAGGTCATTACCCTGTTGATAAAAACAGCATATGCTGGTTAGGTAGTTTTGAAGCTGGGTTTATGCTGGTTTTAAGCTGGTCAGATCATCTTAGGACCAGCACATGACCAACTAAGGACTTGCTTAAACCAGCAAAGGACCAACTCAAACCAGCATCTCAACTTGAAAACATCCCTAACCAGCATATGCTGTTTTTTCAACAGGGTAGCTCATTTAATTCAGGTCGGTCATTATTTTATTAGCTAGTCCAAGTTCATCATTAACTTAAGCTGGTCTATAACACTAGTTCATGCTATTCATTAACTCCATGTTGGACATTAGTTCCTTAACTAGTTCAAGTTGGGCTAAAGCGCGAGTCCAAACTGATTATTAACTTATTAACTAGTCCAAGTTGATCATTAGGTTGTTAGTTAGTGTAACCTGTTCATTCACTACTTCAAGCAGGGCATTTGTTTATTAGCTATTCTAATCTGGTCATAAATTCATTAGCTAGTCCAAGATGGTCATTAACTTAAGCTGGTCAATAACACTAATTCATGCTGGTGATTGAGCCATTAGCTTCATGTTGGACATTAGTTCATAAGCTAGTTCAAGTTGGTATAAAGCTTTGTAGCTAATCCAAGGTGATAATTAACTCATTAACTAGTCCAGGTTGGTCATTAGCTGTCCATGCTTGAGCTTAGCTTATTTGCTAGTTTAAGCTGGTCATTAACTCATTAACTGACCCAAGCTGGTCTTTTGGTTGTAAGCTAGTGCAATCTGCTTAGGCCATTAACTTAGCTAGGTCGAGATAATAATTAGGTCATTAGCTAGTTCAAACTGATCATTAGTTCAATAGCTAGTTTAAGTTAGCCATAACCTAGTCCAAGCTAGTCATTTGCTCATTACCTTAATTAATTATTGCATTAATTTGTCCAAGCTGATAGAACATAGTGAAGTTTTGAACATAGTGGCTGGTTACCTTTTGTGTTTTTCATTTAGGGAACTAGGTTGATCCTAACTAGATTGGCCTACAAATGTCATCATTGCATTGCTCTCTTTAGAACAGCTAGAAACCATCTTACATGTTTTAAAACACATCTACAAAATTAAGATGGATGTTTCAGGATGGACTCACTATTGAATACGTAATGTTTTCACGCTACCCAAAATGATGCATGAAACGGTTCCCATCGCTGCCTCTCAATGTCCTCATGGTACCCCAGGGGCGCTGTTTGGAGAACATTCCATCATGCCACCCAAACCGCGTCCCATGACCTTTCACCTGTGTGGTCCTTCTGAATGTCAGACCGGTTTCACAGACCTACCCTCTGTCTTCAATGAACCTTCTCTCAATCCTTAAAAAAGGTATCTGCTTGCAATAGACTGATGTGCTCCCAAGACGGCACTAGAGGAACCTGGATCGGTTCATTTGCTACTGTGGTTATTGCTCCTGCAGGACCAAAAGAGGCTCCTGATGTCTCTGACACGGCCTGGGCTGAGCGACCCAGTCAGGCCATATATCTCATCTGCTCTCAATGAAAGCTTTGCTTATTCAGCTTCCAAAAATAACTTCCTTTAATTGCAGATAGGAAGCCATAATGCAGAGCAGGTTGTTCCTATTTTTTTTAACAGGGAGCAACAGGGCCAAGTCGTCTATTAAATTGGGCCTAGAATTGATAATAGTACTCAGTATTTACTACAGAATGTGCAAGAAATCATTTATTGTGTTTAAACATGGTTTTATAGCTGTTTCAAACAGTTCAACAATGAGAGGATGTCACACTGAAAGATCTGGCAAGCAGAAATGTGGGTAAATATGATACTGGGTGCAATTGAAAAGGTTAGGTCGATGTGTGAAACCATTTATGATCGACTTTACTGTGTTGCTGAGTTTGTGAAAATATACACGTTTATATTTTAATAAATGGTTTTCTGGGAAAACTGTAGCCTACTTTTGGCTGACTTCAGTGTGACTTGACAACCACTTCACTCTCGTCGATGTGAAATTTGGTCCTTTGTGTTTGTGCTTTCTTGCCAAACTTAAAGACAAACTATGTATTTGTAAGAACTTGTACATGAATGTTTTGAAAGACTTAGTATTTAATCTCTTTTACAGTTAGCAATTTTTAACCCTGACCAGAGTAAGGTTTTTGCATTTTTGTTTCTGGGACTAAAGCGATCTGCCAAGAAATTGGTTCATTTCCGAACTTGGATTTTCACTGGATAATTCAAAGACTGTTTGGCCATGCAAAGGTCAGCCAACGAAACAGACGCAGATACGAACCCATTGCTTTGACAAACCACAGCTAACACAATATATCACAAACCTGTTGTTCTCAAGAAAGTTGTGCAAGGCAGTGAAACCGACAGCCTAGACTAACATAAAAATGATTGTGTAATTTAGATAATTTTTTTTCAGCATCAACAAGTCACCAGATTTATTCTGCAGTATATATTTAGTTTCTGTCCTCAGTCCAGCACTTTCCACCGTGTCGTTCATGCTGGTTGCAAATGGTGTGGTTTTTAGCAGATTTCGACGGTAGGTGGCGATAGACGTAATAGAGATATGAATGATTCGTTCATGAACACTGATTCGTTTCAAAATGAAACAACAACTCTCTTTCTCATGTGATATTGCTGAGTTGCAAATTAAAACTTAAGTTTGTGGATTTTATATAGACTTTATATATTTATGGATGGTATATAGAAGATATTTTGAACTTCCCCTCAATCATTCAGTTATTAAGAAATCACGTTGGGATCTTTCAAGAACCTGTTCACCCAATTTCATTGTTATATCTCAAGAAAATAAATATAAAGCTGCAATATGGAAACTGGAGTGACAAGAAGTTTCAAAGAATGCACAACATATGCTTTTTTATAAATATGTTAAACTACCCTGTTTAACAGTATATGCTGGTTAGATATTTTGAAGTTGGGATGCTGGTTTAAGCTGGTTTATGCTGGTCCTTTGCCAGCACATGAGCAGCATAACTAACAGCAGCAAAAACATAACTAACCAGAATATGCTGTTTTCTTCAGCAGGGTAACGCATAAAAAATGGGTTAAACTCTTAAAGATAAAGGTTCTTTATTGGCATTAATGATTCTATGAAGAACTTTTATCTTCCATGGAATGTTTACATGATAAAAAAAAGGTTCTTCATACTGGAAAAAGGTTCTTTAAATGATTAAAATGTTCTTTAGAGTTAAAAAAAAGAAGCTATTTAAAGAACTTTCTTTCTGGGATATTTAAGAGTGCAGCAGTCTTATAGGAGTCATGAAGCCAAAACTCAAACTAATCAATCTTAAATAAAAGTTAATAGACATGATGTAACCAATGAATAAATTTAAGACAAAAATGTGCAGCGCAGCTAAGAAATTATACTATGACTAATGAACGAAGGCTGTATGGCCATAGTAATTTCCATTGCAGCGAAAAACCAGAGCAGCTATAACGTGGTTGACAAATCATCCCATTAAAATCACATCAATAAAGCTTTTGCCCAAGCCCACGTATGAATCAAAGGTCTCACCTTTCTCTCCCATTTCCATCTTTCTCCATCTTGTTCTTCTGAAGGGCCTGTTTTCAATAGGCCCACAGCAGCAGTGTGACCCTTCACTCCATCCCAGGGTTACGGAAACACTTTTCCCCGAGTCATGATGGATTTTGGTACATTCCAGATCTGTTTACAGTTATGGACGGCCCATTATGGATGTCGCTGTCAGACGTGAGGGATCTTTGATAGAGGCGCTGTGAACTTTTTGTCCCACTCTGAAACATTTGTCTTTCAGGACTCTTCCTGTTAATGTAGCCTCTAATCACTTTTGACAGCTTGGCCCAAACTAGAAAACAGTAATTGCTCATTTATTCACAAGCGAGTCAATTTTTATGTTGTTTTGCTGGCACAGCAGCCTGGCAGATTAAAAAAAGGGTTGAAAATGCCATAGAAATAAAGGGATTTGAGCCATAACTAGAGTCCATCGTAATATAGGCCTCTTTTAGCTACCCAGAATACCACAGTAACTTGATAAACATCTTGTCCAGCTATCCAGCCCTCATATTTTGTTCTGAAAATGTATAAGCGTAAATGATCAATGAACTAAAATTCTCAGTTTGATCCTAATAATTTATTTCTATGATTCATTTGGGTTTCATTCCGATCTTGTAGAGTTAATCTGTAAAAGAAAGAAGTTTTATTTGAATTATATCAGCTTTCAGTTTCTGTGAAAGACATTAAAATGAACTAAACATTAATGAAGTCTGTCTTCGGGAAGGGATATGTAACATACACTCCACATCAACAATCAAGGTAAGAGATATTCTCAAACAGGACTGACCTGGTTCAGGCTTCTTCATTGCCAATATATCTGCTTAAAACATTATATAATAAACAAATTGATAGTCTGATGTCATTATTGCAAGAATACATCAGTATGTTTTATATAAAAAAAGCACATTTAATGATTTAAATATACTTACTCAACATTTATTTTATAATCAGTCTATTTAAATATTTTTAAAAATAATTTTGTGAGTGCTATTAAAGATTAATATTCCTAGCTAAAATATTTTTTTGTGGTGTCAAATCCATCCCAAATAAAAGTTTTTGTTAAAAAAAAAAAACATATATATATATATATATATGTATGTGTGTGTGTGTTTATATATTATGTGTATAAAAATACATATTCAATGTATATTTTGAAAATATTTGCAT
>JAUMHE010024078.1:0-10689 GCA_032359235.1 Enteromius mattozi | reverse complement strand
AATATTTTTGGTGCATCAAAAGCATGCACATTATGATACCAGCAGACAAGCTAATCCAGCACATGTCACTAAAATGCCGTATTTAAACCTCAAAATGAAATACAAAATGAGTAAATACTCAAATACAAAATACTGAGGAAAACTTTTTTCCACTTTTTTAAAAAAAGAACCCCCCTTGCACTAGGCTGGCTACGGCCCTGGAGAATAACAATGTGCACTAAACAGTATACACTATAGATACTATACACTAAAAACCAGTGTGTTCATAATTAAGATAATACATTAAAATAACACGTTAAGATGCACCAATTTTCAGCAAGCAGCAAAACAAACAGCTAAAAATAGCTGGACGTAGATGAGACCGGAAGCTATCCCCCTACAATTTACAAATGGTGAGGCCCATTTTTACGTCAAGAAAAAGGTGGATACTAATAAAAAAAAACAAGAGTTACAAATATGTCCTGGGTGAAAATAAACTTTTTTGTAATAATTATGTGTATGTAGTGTTTTGAGTGACTATTCCAGCAAAATGTAATTTTTCCAAGAAATAAATTGTAATTATTTTGTATTTTATTTTATTCACTCTCTATACATAACACTATTAATAACTTTATTGGAGTACATGGAATCTATGGTAGCCTGTTTCCGCCACTGAATAAAAAATTTTTATCTCACAATTCTCCCTTTTTTTCTCAGAATTGTGAGATATAAAGTCGCAATTTTAAGTTATAAAGTCAGAATTGTGAGATATAGTCACAATAATGAGATTTAAAGGGTTACTCCACCCCAAAATGAAAATTTTGTCATTAATCACTTACCCCCATGTCATTCCAAACTCGTAAAAGCTTTGTTTGTCTTTGGAACACAGTTTAAGATATTTTTGATGAAAACCCGAAAGGCTTGTGACTCTCCCATTGACTGCCAAACAATTACCACTGTCAAGGTGCAGAGAAGTATGAAAGACATTATCTGAATGCTCCATCTGCCAGCAGTGGTTCAACTGTAATAATGTAAAATGTAATAATGCAGTAAGCTTATTGTCTGCACAAGGAGTCTGACAACAGCCAGTGATCCACAAAGACATCTGATCATCATCCAGTCTGTCTGGAATGACATGAAGAGACAGAAAAAACTGAGACAGAGTAAACCCAGATCTGTGGCAAATGTCTCCAAGATAACTCAAGAGACCTACTGGCAGAGGTCCCTAAGAAACCAAAAGCTGCTTTAAACACTAAGGATGGTTTCACCAAATGTTGATTTTACCTAGTTAATAGAAGTTAATTGATAAATAAAATATATTTCCAGTCCACGTCACCCACAGGGGAATGGGGTTCCTGAGACAAACATCTAAGAAGCATCAAAGTTTAAAGTTTGAAAGCAAAGAAATATCTGAGATTACAGAAAGCAAAATTTTTTGTAGATTTTGATGCTTTAAATTGGTTTTGAGGTCTGTTTCTTCATCATTAAACTGGTTTTGTATATTTTGTTCTTTTACAAGACCTGATTGAGGAGAGTCAAGAGCTGAAGTATGTGGAAGACAAAGAGCAGAATGAGAAAGATCATGAAGGAGAAAAATCCACACAGACTAAAAAGTGTTCCTCACTTTCCAGAAGACTAAATCTAAGAGCGTATTTACCTGCCATCATTGTGGAAAAACTTTTAATCTAAAACCAAACCTTATGGTTCACATGATGATTCACACTGGAGAGAAGCCACTGTCACTGTCAAAGAAAGACTTAAACGTCACATGAGAACTCACACTGGAGAGAAGCCTCACTCATGCCAAAAGTGTGGAAAGAGTTTCACTGTCAAAGAAAACCTTAAACTTCACATGGGAGTTCGCATTGGAGAGATGTACACCTGCCAACAGTGTGGAAAGAGTTTCACTGTCAAAGAAAGACTTAAATGTCACATGAGAACTCACACTGGAGAGAAGCCTCACTCATGCCAAAAGTGTGGAAAGAGATTCATTCTCAAACTAACTTTAAAACTTCACATGAGAAGTCACACCGGAGAGAAACATGTTACTTGTATTCAGTGTGGAAAGCGTTTCATTCAAAAAGAAGTTCTTGAAGTCCACATGACTTCACTCTGGAGTGAACCCTTACACATGCACTCAGTGTGGAAAGAGTTTTGTTCACATGTGATCAATGTGGAAAGAGCTTTGTGACAGAACTAAGCCGTAGATGCCACACGACCATTCACATCGGACAGAAACAGAGTTTTAATCATTTCAAGAGTTCACGCTTTCCTCATTGAGAGTAAATGATTAGCGAGTTTGGCGTGCTGTCAGGGGAGCGAGCCGGGAGAACAGCGAACCCCGAACCCTAGTGGTTTGAACCCTAGCATGGGCAAGAGTTCGGTGTTCGGCTCGGTCTTAGTGACCTGTGGGCATCTGGTGACCTGTGGGTGAAGCAGAAAGAAAGGTTAATGAATGGTGTGAGTAACAATAAAGTACAACAATAATAAAGGGGAGGTTGGGCGTCAGTGGGTTGTGGATTAAGGGAAAGTGGAGGAGATGGGAAAAGACTTCGGTGGGGGTGGGAGTGCCTCTGACGGAGGCGGGGAAGGAGATGGGAGTGCCTCTAACGGAGGCAGGGAATGAAACTACTGAGGAGATGGGGTGCCTCTAACGGAGGCGGGGAAGGAGATGGGGTGCCTCTAACAGAGGCGAGGAGTGAGTAGGATGTGGGAGTGCCTCTAACAGAGGCGGGGAATGAAATTGCTATGGAGATGGGGTGCCTCTAACAGAGGCGGGGAGTGAGTAGGATGTGGGAGTGCCTCTAACAGAGGCGGGGAATGAAATTGCTATGGAGATGGGGTGCCTCTAACGGAGGCGGGGAATGAGTAGTAGGTGGGAGTGAAATATAGATGCTTCTGCGGCCTCTGACGGAGTCAGGGCTGAAACGTGTCTCTGATGGAGACGGGGTGAAATAGAGATGCTTCTGCTGGAAGCTGCTGCAGCCTCTGACGGAGGCAGGGCTGAAACGTGTCTCTGATGGAGACGGGGAGAAAATAGAGATGCTTCTGCTTGAAGCTGCTGCGGGAATAAGGAAGCTACATTTTAGGAGGGATTAGTTCATTCTTTTTACGCTCCATGCAGTAGGTGGCAGTAAGCGTCTGAAATTGGTTTGCAACCCACCATGAAGCTAGAGAAGAAGAAAATATTAGAGAAAAGCTGGGGTTTTTATAGTGGATAGAAAATGACGCGATTGGATGCGAGCTAACAAGGGAATGATTAGATGATGGGCTGCCAGCCGTGCAGGATTAATTCGTTTCGCGTTCCTCTCGAAATGCGTTATTTGCAAAACATTCACAAACGTAACTTAAAGGCTCACTTGGATAAACACAACTTACATAAAACATAACTTTGTGATTAGCCAAAGCTATATGAGCTTAAAGAAAAAATTGATTCATTAAACCAAAGTTTGCCTATTAAATATACCCAAAACTAATTTTACCTCATGTTTATCCACTACAGAGACATCAAGAGCCAGCGGCAAGTTCAGAAGGACTGGCCGTGGCGAGGCTGCTCTTGGCAGATACATGAGCACTGAGCACCCAGTGATTGCATGGAGCTCACGGCTCCGAAATTGGCGAAGCAAACTTTTAAAAAGGCACTGTCTTTATTAATAAACCGCAGATTTAAGTTTTAAACAACTACACTCTTGCCTGAAATACTCTTAGAACTGCATTTCATGGCACAATAACAGTAATATTTTGGAAATTTAGCAGTTTTCCACTTAGCCATTAATGCTTGATGATTGGTACGAAATGCACGAGACTGGAGCCACCTGGTAAAAGCTCCTCCTATGACGTGAATTCGACTGCTGTAAAGTGAATTTCAAGCACAAATGAAGCAAACTCAAAATGTTCCAGCATCCAACTATGTGCAAATTGCGCAATTTGGGGTTGCAGAGAGCTCACATCCTCATCTTCTCAGTGTTTGACAGAATGACAGCAGGTGTGCCGGCCCAGGAACTTAGTTACCAAAAGACGAGAAGGTTATCACTGATGTTACGCTACCCGATTGCCCAAGGATTCTGAAATAGAATACTTGCCTCAGAAACATGGGTAACACTTTCAGCCATCAAGCCTGTCCTGGACCACATCAATTGTGATGTTATCGTGAAAAAGGATACAGATACATCCCTGACCAGAGATGAAAAAAATGTAATGAGAGAAGACCCACATAGAAAGTAAAGAGTCACGAACATGGCTTGTTTCATTGACCCTGCTTCAAAAGGAACTCTTTACTTGAGTCTATGGCTTCAAAAACTAACACTGTGTCCAGAAGGTTTTAAAACTGGCTGCACAAGTCAGGGAAGAACCACAAAGCACCTCCACCACCAGCAGCACTCACACAGCAGCACTGAAGGAGTAAAACCTAGCTGGACTGCTGAAAAAGATTATTTCAACAACTACTCAGCAAGGAGGTAAAGCGGGTCAGACTCCAACCAGCTCTAGAAGTTGTGTGAAAAAGGAAGAAAGGTGAAATCAAAGTCTACCTTTCTCTGCCACCACTTCCACCAAGAAGATCCATTAGTGTGGTGAAGGGATCAAGACTCAGAGCTGCCTCACCTTACCAGGAAGCTTCCCAGCAATCAGCTTGCTTAAGGAGGCTGTTCAGAGCCAGCAGCCGTATTGTCTCCCCTCGCACTACTTAAACCAGACAAAATAAATATGCTGACAAAGATGCATACAACATGCAGGATGTTAAGTCAGCTACACCTTTTTTCTTTATGAAGGAGAGAACAGATATACCATCATTGCTATTCATTTGATTGGTTTACATGTGGTTGTATTGTTATTACATGCACATTGCATGTAATAACAACCTCTCAGGGCTCCATGTTAATGTAATGTTTATGCTTGAAAAAGTGCAGTTGTATTACTTGCTTGTTGATTTTCAAACATGAAACTTATTTAAATGTGTTTAGTGTGTTTCAGTTCCTTTTGAACATTTATCTTTTTTAACAAAACCGTGACAATATTGATAATTGTGATATGAAATTTTCATACCATTACATCCCTATGAAATACTTTATTTTTGTAAAGCCTGCTTGTTGAAATTAAAACCCATTCAAACCTTTTTTCCAGCTTTAATTTACCAATTTTGCCTTATAACATACAACTAATAGAAGAAAAGGAAACAGTTCTCAAAATTAATACAACATTCAAATACTAAAATCAAAAGGATTAGAAAAGTCAACCTTCAACAATTTTATTCTTTAAAACTTTTAGGAGCACTTTCCCAACCATGGTGAATTCCTTGCAGTGCCACACAACAGTGTAATCTTCAAGTAACGAAAACCACTATACTTCATGTCAGGTGGGGCAGTTGGCCTGGGGTTTATAATAAACAGTTTCTGTCAAATTTATAACAGCCCAAGCACACCTATATACATATAGAATGCTGCACTAAACTAATAAAAAATATAAACAATAAACCAACTCTATAGTGAATTATAAATGGTCAAGGGCTTAGGATATTCCAATTAATCCCATTGCAAGGGTTCCACCTGTAGTGGGCACTCATGCAACGTAATCAATGATGTACATCCAAGTAAACAAGTCAGAGGAAACTTTGTGACTGAAGCACATTGAGAAAAAAAAAGGACTGGAATGCAGCCCTGGAGCGCCACAGTCCTGCAGAGTTTAGCTTCAACCCTAATCAAACACTAGAAGACGCTAATTAATAAGTGCATTCAATTCTAATCAGTGCTGCGCAGAGTGATCAGTGTATGACATCAAATACCGTGAGAGTGATAGGAAAGCAGACGGACAGATTATTGACCAATAAGGGTGAAAACTATGTTCTTTTTAATGCACCAATAAATGAATGAAATCCGATGACGAAAAGTTTTCTGACATAAAAAATAAAACGTTACGTTTGCTATTATAGTCAGGCCAGAGCTACTAAAATAGCAGTTTTATAACTGCATCTTTGATTTTGTATTCTCCCGGGTACGCAAACTGCAGATTATATGAAAATTATAATATAAAAACATGAACTATCGGTTATCAGTATCGGCCATAAGAAGGACTTAATTATCGGTTATCGGTATTGGTTACAATTTTTCATACTCTGATCATTATGCGCAGTGCTGCTTCACACTGAATTAAAAGCCATTAATAATTTGAAAACATGCTTTGGAATTTGACTGAAACTGTCCACACTGTTGGCAGGTGAAGGGTGAACTCTCATGTGGCCTTTAAGTCTTCCCTGTAGATCGAAACTCTCTCCACACTAGGAGCATGTAAAATGTTGTCCTCTAGTGTGAATTCTCATGTGTTTGTTAAGATTTACTTTTTGGTTAAAACTTTTTCCACACTGACGGCACACATAATGCTTCTCTCCAGTGTGAATTGTCATGTGTTTGTTAAGATTTCCTTTTTGGTTGAAAGTTTTTCCACACTGACGGCATGCAAAATGCTTCTCTCCCGTGTGAATTCTCATGTGTCTGTCAAGGCTATCTTTTCGGTTGAAGCTTTTTCCACACTGTTGGCAGATAAAAGGACACTCTCCTGTATGAATCATCATGTGGTCATCAAGGTTTTCTTTTCTATGGAAACATTTTCCACACTGTTGGCAGGTGTGAGGCTTTTCTTCAGTGTGAGTTCTCATGTGGAGTGTAAGGATTTTGTTTTGAGTGAAACTCTTTCCACACTGTTGACAGGTGAAGGGCTTCTCTCCAGTGTGAATTCTCATGTGAACGTCAAGGTGTTCTTTATGTCTGAAACTTTTTCCACACTGTTGGCAGATAAAAGACTTCACTCCAGTGTGAATTCTCATGTGTCTGTGAAGGTTTCCTTTATGAGTGAAACTCTTTCCACACTGTTGGCAGGTGCAAGGTTTCTCTCCAGTGTGAATTCTCACGTGCACTTTGAGGTTTGCATGTAGATCGAAACACTTTCCGCACTCAGAGCAGGTGAAAGGCTTCTCTCCAGTGTGAACTCTCATGTGCCTGTTATGGGCTCCTTTTTGAGTGAAACTTTTTCCACACTGTTTGCAGGTGTATGGCCTCTCTCCAGTGTGAGTTCTCATGTGCACTTTGAGGTTTCCATGTAGTTCGAAACTCTTTCCGCACTCAGTGCAGGTATGAGGCTTCTCTCCAGTGTGAACTCTGATGTGTCTGTTAAGGTCTCCTTTTTGAGTAAAACTTTTTCCACATTGTGGGCAGGTGAAAGGCTTCTCTCCAGTGTGAATTTTCATGTGCCTGTAAAGGTTTCCGTCATGAGTGAAACTTTTCCCACACTGTTGGCAGATAAAAAGTCTATCTTCTGTATGAATTCTCATGTGTTCATTAAGGCTACTTTTTCTATTGAAACTTTTTCCACACTGTTGGCAGGTGTAAGGCCTCTCTCCAGTGTGAACCCTCATGTGGACTTTCAGGTGTTCTCTATGTTTAAAACTTTTTCCACACTGTTGGCAGATAAAAGGTCTCTCTTCTGTATGAGTTCTGATGTGTTCATTAAGGTTACTTTTTCTATTGAAACTTTTTCCACACTGTTGGCAGATGAATTTTTTCTCACCAGTGTGAACTCTCATGTGCCTGTGAAGGCTTCCTTTATGAGTGAAACTTTTTCCACACTGTTGGCAGGTGCATGGCCTCTCTCCAGTGTGAACGGTCATGTGGTCCTTAAGGTTTCCATGTTCACAGAGACTGTTTTCACAGTGAAAAGGGGTAAAATAACTGTCAGTTCCTGTTCTGAGTGTTGTTTTCTGGGAGAAAGTTTTATTAATCTGTTGCCAACTCAAAGATTCTTCTTCAGTTTTAAAATCATGTTGTATTTTCTCTTCCATGTCATTTGGTACTATGCACTTCTCTTTCAGTGGCATGAGGTCTATGGTGAAAAAAAACAAATTAAAGTTACAAAACTTACAAAGAAACAGTCATAAAACATTTTCATAAAACGGATCGTTCGGGTCCTTGATTCTGACTGGCTTGACGCTGTTGTAAATTACAGTTATACCCCTTTATCTCTGTGTGTTGTTCGGCAACCACTTTGTTGCAACAACAACCGTTTCTAAGGAACTACATTGTTTGGCGATAACAATCATTACAATTTTTTTTAGTTACTTGTTTTATTTTGTGAAGCTCTGCTACATATATGGAATAACGTTTTTTTAAAAACAGTAAGCCCTGTGAACAACTGATTCTTGGGGCTTATTGCTTTAACAAACATGTATGTTAGACAGTATATGCACTAATCTATTGAAAGAGGTAATGCATATAATTTTAAAAAACTAATTTTATACTGTTGTATCACATTTTACTGTAAACTCTTTTTCTTAGTTTAGGATACATTCCAAAAAAAGGTTCATGCTCACAGTTATTAAATCATTTAAACAAAACAAGCAATTTGGCCCAGGACAAATCTACCATTAGTGTAAACCCGTGCGCAATACAGAAAGCATAACTTGATGTAGAGACAGAAATGATGTGCAGTCGTGTAAATGATATAAATAACATAAGGCTATTTTACACACTTCTGGTCAAACACTCTGGCTAGTGCTGCAGTCTTATTGGCTCACTGACGTTGATGAGATTAACTGCTTTAGGTATCGAAATTGGGTACCGAACAACGAGACATTTTTCGATACTCGGTTGTATCGAGGCAATTCGGTCGGTTCCTAAGAAGTAACAAACACGATACCCAGCCCCATTTATAATAGACTTAAAAGCTAGGGCTGGGCGGTATACCTTTTCATACCGAATACCGGTGTTTTTGTTTTTTTTATGATTTTCATATACCCCAATACCGGTGAGCGTCAAACCTGGGTTAATACTAGTCCGGTCAATGTAAGCCAATATACTGCAGTAATTATTCTCTAATTTATTAGGAAATGGGGTTAACACCTAGTCATGCATGAAAAAAAAATACTGTCAAATACCGTGACATGGATATAATCTTGAAAAATACCGTGATATAAATTTTTGGTCATACCGCCCAGCTCTATTAAAAGCGCTCTTTTATTTCCTTCTTGGACAACCAACCAATCACAGTCTTCAAAACACTGTCATAGCTAGCAAAGGGGTCAGCTCTGCCACCTCACTAAGATAAAAGTTTTTGTCTTTTCCTTGCTCAGAATTGCTCTCAGATTGATCCTGAACCACTTAGACTCTTAGCTAGAATTTTGTAGCTAAATTGGGAGCTCTCTGAGTGGATTTTTAGAGTCTTTAAGAATATGGGCCCTGATCATCACTCTTTTATATCTTATACACAATCTACTTAATACAGACAGAATTACAAAAAAACAAAAAATAATCATATAATCAAAATCGATTACAAAAATACTATTACAAGCTAGGTAAAATAGATAATTCAGTAACAAAAGTTACTCTAGAAAAATTTAAATCCTAAAATTTTATAATGAGGTAAACTTTTAGTGAAAAAAAATAAAAATAACTCTTTAGTGGGGAACAAATAAAAGCGAATAAGTGTAGAACTTCATCTGGTACTCATTGCTCTTTGTATTGTTGTAAAATAAGTCCATGCAACATCAATATTGCGAAGCTGCAAGAACACTTAATGATTGCTATCAGGTTGTGAGGTATGATGGCATTTTAGTGCCTTCAAGAAATAAGAAAAAACGAACAAAAAAAAAAGATTATGAGATTGAAGTCGTCATATTTAAAGAATAAAGTCAAAATGTTTTGTGAATTTAAATTGTAGAAGTTAAAGTTATGATATTTTGAGAGCACACTGCGAAAAATGGCTTAACTTAGTATTGTTGTCTTGTTTCTAGTCAAAATATCAAAAATTTCTTAAATCAAGATACTTTTTCTAGATAAGCAAAGTGTCTTAAGATTTGGGTGATTCTCACGAAACCATTAAAACACCATGGCGATATCGATTTTAAATACAAAATGTTTAATTTAGTAAAATAAAAAAGCATCAGAATAAAGACAATACTGTTCTCTACCTTGCACAATGTATAATTTCAACATGACAATTAATTATTTTTCTATTTTACTGCATTTTCTGCTGAAATTCTCATTACCGCAATGTGTCCGGCTGTCACACTTTATGTTTGTTAAGTCTGTTCATCCCCTGTGTTGTATTCTTGGTTTTGTTTACGTTTCATTGTGTGTCCATGTGCTTTTCTCCCCATGTGCTTTTGGTTTGCCCCGTGACCTAGTTTCTGTTAATTACGTATGTCCTTCAGGTGTGTTTCCCTCATTTACGTTGATTACCTTCCCTACTTAAGTTGAAGTGTTTGTATCAGTCTTTGTCTGTCATTATATTTACCGTTACCTGTGTGTGTTACTGTGCTCCTCTGTGTTATTCGTGAGAATAAAAGGATGTTTCACTACAAGGATTACTCTCCTCGTGATTTACCAAACACGCACCGTGACACCGGCTGTGTTTTATGTTGTAATTTAAACAAATTAACAAAAACATTTAGAAAAAACTAATGGATGTTCTGCTAGATTATGTGAGATGACAAAAAAAATAATTTACTGAATATTCATGTTTAATAATAATTTAAAAAAGTAGGAAAATGATGTGTCCGTGCCCAATGTTCTCATCCTCTGCAACATTTTTTAAGGACTGTTTAAACACACATGAAGAATTTAAATGAAGTTTTTTTTTGAGTGAAGGCGCACATGGGCCAGTTTCTTCAAGATGGCTACCAGGTAAGATCATCTTTTTATATCTCTCCAGTTAAATGTTAAAAAA
>JAUMHE010024077.1:0-10702 GCA_032359235.1 Enteromius mattozi | reverse complement strand
CTCCGCCATCTGTCACACACACAGACACACACACACAGACGTACACACTCTCACACACACACACACACACACACACACAGACACACCCACACACACACACACAGACCCACACAGACACAGATCACACTCAAACATGCAGGATTTGTGTGTGTCTGAATATTCATGTGTTTTTTTTAACTAACCAGAAGCAGGTCTCTGCAGGATTTAGTGCAGGTTTAGTTTCTCCATGACTCATGTGTTATGTGCTGTAACTCTATGCCAGTGCCGTGAACTGCCTGATCTTTCTATTTTTAGCTCTGTTGATTAATAGAGTGATCACAGATAGGCATTATTGAGCTGGACAGACTCTAGCAGCAGAACATGGCTTCAGCAAACACTGTGTACTTTCTATCACCTTCAGCTCGTGTGTGCTCTCTGTGTTCAGCAGAACAGGGCCATCTAGTGACTCGAGACTGAAATTATAACTGTTACAGTAAGTACTAGTCTGTAGACATATAGGTTGTTTTAGTTGTGTGTGCTCAGGCTTCTCGGGGATCAGCTGTTTTGAATGGAAACCTCATTCTGAAAACACCTTTTTGTGTCCGCTTCTTTCTATATTGGTTAAAATATAATTTATATGAATACTTTTTTATATACAGTAACATAATGCATTGTTTAAAATTCAAGGTTTTCCCTGCTTTTACTAGCTGTCCGCTTAACAAACTTTCTGTCTGAACAGAAAACACTGTTCACAGGAAGAGACTACTGGGCTAGATTACTGGAGAGGAAATTAAAACCGCTGTGGTTTCTAATAATAAAGCAGACCAGGACAAGAAAAATAACCCTGTCAATGTTGACCCAACACTAATGATGTATGTATGTCTGATGCACAATAACTTTTCACATCTTACTTTTTATTTATTTTCAGCTGCAAGAATGTGCGATAAGAGAGGCATCTTTATTTCATTGTCTCTGTTCTTCCATAAATTTCAAAAACAAACAACAAAAAATGCCAGTCAAAAGTTTTTGAACAATAAGATGTTTAATGTTTTTTAAGAAGTCTCTTCTGCTCACCAAGCCTTCATTTATTTGATCCAAAGTGCAGCATTAACAAAACAAAGCAAACTATAAATATCTTTATCATCTCTTTTGATCTATTTAGAGTATCTTTGCTAAATAAAAGTATTCATTTCTTTCATTTGTTTCCCATAAAATTCTCCAAGTATTTGAATGGTATAGCGTACAATGTTACAAAAGCTTTTTATTTCAGATAAATGCTGATGTTTGGATCTTTCTAGTCATCAACTATTAAATATAAATAATTATAACAATAACAATGTTTGTTGAGCATTCTGAAGATCATGTGATGCTGAAGACTGGAGTAATGATACTGAAAATACAGCTGAACATCACAGAAATAAATTACACTTTAACACAGATTTTACAATATTTAAATCGTAAAATATTACTGTTTTTGCTGTACTTTGTATCAAATAAATACAGGCTTGGTGAGCAGAAGAGCCTTCTTTAAAAAACATTAAAAATCACAAAATTGCAGTACAAATATCTGTATCCTTAAAACATTAAACAAGCTCGTGCTTACATCTTCCTGTACAAAAATGTAAAACTATTTTATAAAAATGTATAAAAATATAGTTTTTGTAAGGTATGAAAAGGCTGTTAAAGGTTGGTGCTGCAGTGAGCTCTGTTGGACATCTCTATCTTGGTGGAGGTCTCTGTCAGAGAGGCGTGGGGCAGCGGGTGACGGCTCAGAGCCGCGGTCAGCTTCCGGCGGAAGACGTGACACAGGAAAACATAAATGAGAGGGTCCAGGCACACGTTAGTGGAGGACAGCCAGAGCGTGATCTCTTTAGCGTAGTACAGCTGGTTTTGGGCCCAGCACTGGGCAGAAGTGCCCCGGGTCTGACTGAGGGTGTAAGGGACCCGGGCCAGGTGGAAGGGTGCGAAGCAAACGAAGAAAACCCCCACCACCACAAACACCTGCGGAGAGGAAGACTGGTTAACATACTGCACACCAGAAACCAGAGCATGTCAAATCAAGAATTCAATGCAATTCAACTACACTGAACACCTGGAACTGGCTTGAGCACAGATCTACAGGTTATTCAGTCACTCTGTCTGGATATGAGACCTGGAGCACAAAACCAGTCTTAATAGTATTCATAGCAATAGCCACCAATACACTGTATGGGTCAAAATTATCCATTTTTCTTTTATGCCAAAAATCATTAGGATATTAAATAAAGATCATGTTCCATGAAGATATTTTGTAAATCCCCCACCATAAATATATCAAAACATAATTTTTTAATAGTAATATGCATGGCTAAGAACTAATAAGATTTTCTCAATATTGACAGGGCCATGCACAGGGTGTAAGGGTTCCGCCCTGACACTCTGTGTTTTGTGTCTGTGTAATGTGTTGTGTCAGTTATTGTCAGCCATGTGTTTGTCTAACCCCTCCTTCTCGTTTTCTCTTTACCACACACTCTCGTTACCCTTGTTGAGGTCTTGTTAGTGTATTGCTTTCACCCGGTCCTCGTGTGCTTTCCTTCCTATTTAAAGTGCCCCTTGCCCTATTGTCTTTGCCGGTTCATGTCATTCTCACCCCTTCTGTCTCTGTCTGTGGATGTGGCTTGTCTTATTTAGTCCTTTGTATTTCCATGTTCTTCACACAATCTGCCGTTGTGTCCTCCTTCCAGATCCCTGACACAGGGGGGTGTCCTGGCCATGTGTCATGAATCCGCAAGGTGTTTTCCCACTGCTCATCACAATCCGTGTGCCCACTCTCTAGAGACGACAATTCTTTCCGAAGATGGTCAATGCATTACCAGTTAGTGGTTGTTCTGCTGAATTAGTAGTTTGTTTTTGGATTGCTCTAGGTAATAATATGCTCTAAACAAATAAAATAAATAAATGAAAAGAAACCAAGCATAGTATTTGTTGTTTTTTTCCCTGTTGTACCAAAATCATATCGACCGTGAGCCCCGTACCATGGTGCGTACTGAAACATGATATCTGTGTATCATGCCACCTCTTTGTTTATCGCTCTGGTTAGTCCCGCCAGCTACAAACGCAGCTAGTGATGAGTAATAAAGTTGGTCTCAGGTTATTGTGGTAACTAGTGTAAACGAGGCCAGTGTTTTTTACTAGTCTACATTGGAGTTATTTATTTAATTTGTTTACTCAGGTAAGCTGGCTGCACTAAAGAGAGAAATGTTTTAATCTGACTAGTCTACATTGGAGGTATTTAGTTTGTTTTTGCTTATTTAGGTATACTGACTGCACTAAAAATGTGAAGCCAAAGTTAATAAAGAAAAAGTTAAGTCAAGTTATTGTTGTTGTTGTTGCTATTATTAAGGTAAGTGAATTGTTCCTTAGCTTTGCTGGTAAGATGACATGAACCCTACCCCCACAGCAAACCAAACCGAACCGAATCGAACCGGACTGAACTGAACCGTGGCTCCAAAACCGTGAACCAAACCGACCCATGCCATTGGTGTATCGTTACACCTCTAATATATGTATACTGTATATTGTCATGGGGTGGAAGGAACACACGACAAGGAGAGCTCAACTCAAAAAAACCCGGAGGGTGGTTCTTTAACATAAAGACCCACGTAGGGGTAAAAGTGCGGCTGGAGGAAGGTGCTCCCCGGGCGGGGTTCCAGTGGCTGTGCGTCTGGGTAGTGCTCGCAGAACCTGATTTTGCTGAGTTCGATGTGTCCCTGGGTCAACATCTTTGTTGACCCTGGAACAACATTGTGATTAGCCAATCAGATTTGAAGAACCAAATATACTTTTTGTGAAGTTTAGGCTTACAATCAGTGTTTGGTGCTTGTACATCAGTGTCAGTCATCTATTGTTAAATATGAGATCAGATCCATCCCGATGTGCTCGAAGGGCACCTCAATGATGGGCAGCGGAATTAGTGGGCTGGGGGGAGGCGGTCGGGGCGAAGTCCTCTGGCAGGTAGGACAGGCTTGACAAAACTGTTTGACTTCGGCCTCCAGGTCTGGCCAATGAAAATGGTCTCGGACCCGTTGTATCGTGTTGGCATCCCCAAGATGTCCGGCTAGGAGATGAGCATGTGCCAGCTCCAACACCATCTCCGTTTTTGTTTTGGGGACCACCAGTAACCGTTTTTCCTCCCCCCTCCGCTGGGCAACACAATAGAGTAGGCCGTTCTCCATGACAAAGTGGGGAAGAGGATGGGGTCCAGTCTGAGCTTCTTCGCCGTCCACAAAATGCACCTGTGCCCAACAATGCCGGAGGTGATCGTCCGCTGAATGAGCCCCCTCCCTGCACTTATTGGAAAACATCAAAGAACACATTCAAATCAGGGGAGGGGAACCACTGCTGGACCCCAGGAGAACGGTTTGGTGGCAGGCCTCTCTTCCAGCCCGCTTCGGCCATCGAGAGCCCTGTGGGCTGGCAGGCTGTGTGGCAGCAGAAAGTAAAGCGTCAAACCCCGGCCAGTCTCGCCCTAACAGCACAGGAACTGGGAGATCTTTTACCCACCTCGACCAGCCACGATCCCACAGCTGTCGAGATGCTTACACGGCGGTCCGGCACTTGATGAGTATTGCCATGCACGCAGATTATAGGCAGTAGTTTGGCTTGGATGAGACTGTCCGCGCTTCCAGAATTCAGCAGAGCTCGGAAGGGCCGTCCATTTACCTTCACTTTAGTCTCCGTAGCTCCAAGGGGAAGATCTCGATGAACAATGCACCATGCCAGCCAGGTTCTTGGGGGGCTGGATGCAGCGCCTCAGTGGGCATCGGCTCATCCCAGGGGCTGGGACCCGCTGGCCTACTCATTTGTCGTGAGGTGCCCTCCGGCATGTGTTGCTCCTGGCCCACCCTCCGAGGAAATGGCGGCGCTCGCTCCCCTGCATCTCGCCGGTGGGTCGCCTCTGCCAGCTCAATCGCCTCTACCAGTTCCAAGGTGGTGGTTGGGTTCCGCATTCCAACAGCTTGGGAAAACCGGTCGATGACGACACACTGTGGCCGATCAGCTGCTGATGAGTGCGCTCTGCTGTTCCTCGTTTGTTTCCAGGGCAACGCTGATCTTTTTAGGTTTGAATAATGAGAAATAAAATAATTTCAAAGTCAATATTTTACTCACAATAGAACATAGATGACATAAATGTTTAAACTGAGAAATTATACAATTTTATGCACAAAATTAGCTAATTTCAAATCTGATGCCTGCTACAGGTCTCAAAATAGTTGGTACAGGGACATATTTACCATGGTGTAGCATCTCCTCTACTTTTCTAAACAGTTTGAAGACGGCATCAAGGTTATGAGTTTCTGGAGTTTTGGTATTGGAATTTGGTCCCATGCATACCTGATATAGGTTTCCAGCTGCTGAAGGGTTTGTGGTCATCTTTTACATATTTTTTGTTTAATGATGCTCCAGATGTTCTCTATAGGTGAAAGATCTGGACTGCAGCAGGTCAGTTCAGCTCCGGACTCTTCTACTAATCTGTAATCGCTGCAGTATGTGGTTTAGTATTGTCCTGCTGAAATACACAAGACATTCCCTAAAATACACCTCATCGGGAGGGGAGCATATGTAGCTCTAAAACCTTTATATATATAGCTTCTGGACCATGTTCACACATGGCTTCCCTTTTATCATGATGGAGCTTTAGTTGTCATCTGCGGATGTCTCGGAGGATTGTATTTACCAACAGTGGTTTCTGGAAGTATTCCTGGGCCCATTTAGTAATGTCAATGACAGAATCATGTGATGAGTGTCGTCTGAGGACCCAAAGACCACGAGTATCCAACAAACATCTTCAGCCTTGTCCCTTACATACAGAGATTTGTACAGTTTCCCTGAATCTATTGATGATGTTATGCTGTAGATGATGAGATTTGCAAAGCCTTTGCAATCTGATATTGAGAAACATTTTTTTTTTTTTAAAACATTCCACAATCGTTTTACACACTCTTTCACAGACTGGAGAGCCTCTGCCCATCTTTACTTCTGAGAGACATCACTTTTATAGCTAAGCATGTTGCAGACCTGATATCAATTAACTTAATTAGTTGCTAGATGTTCTCCCAGCTGAAACTTTTCAAAATGACTTGCTTTGTCAGTCCTTTGTCCCGTGCCAACTTTTTTAAGACTAGCACCAGGCCTGAAATTTGAAATGAGCTCATTTAGTGGATTAACGTGTAAAATTATCTGTTTAAACATTTGCTTTGTTCTCTTTGTTCTATTTTTCTATTTTCATTTCAATTAAAAAAAAAAAAACGTCCCAACATTTCCGGAATTCATATTTATATATACATACACGTCTTTTTTTTTTTGGATGCCAAGTACGTTTCAAACCAAGTGTAGAATCTACTACTGGGATTTTGTTTGCAGCTCATGTCTTCATTAATCTACATAATTACCCTGAATTAGAGTTTCCAGCCCCAGTTCCTAAAGGCACACAACAGCACACATTTGGGATCTTAACACTTCATTTGGAACTCATTTCTCCCATTACCAGCATCTTTACATAACATCAGTGTTTGCACTAAGAAGTTAACAGAAAGTGCACTATACCTTAGATGTGGTCTGCTTGCTGGCTGTGTCACTGCTGCTTTGTGACACACGGTACGATTCAAACACTTTCCTGCTAATGAAGGTGTAGCAGACGACCATAAGCGCCAACGTGCCCCAAAAAACAACCTGGCAGAAGTAGTTAAAGCCTTCATGCCACAGGAGTCCCATCTCCCCTTTCATCTTGGTGCATCGCAGCTTAGCACCCGGGGAAATCTGTGGCATGCGGTTACTCAGGATAGTATTCGGCAGAGCCAGCGACACCATAACCACCCAGACAACAGCACACAGTATCTGACCCACTCGGACCCTCTGAAAAGCGCATTTCCCAAACGGATGCACAATCTTTAGGTACCGGTCCAAGCTGATGAGTCCGAGGAGGAGAATGCTGATGTACATCGTGGTATAGAAGAGCACAGCTGAGTACCGGCAATGAAAAGCCCGAAGCTGCCAGGAGCCCAATCCTGCATCGGTCAGTGCCTTCACGGGCAAGGTAAGGGTCATCAATAAATCCGCCATGACTACGTTCTTCAGGTACACAACAAACGTTGAGCTGCTGCGGATTTGGAAGAAGATCCATGCAGCCAGACTGTTCAAAACAAATGCCACCAGAAAGAGAGCCGCGTACAGGCAAGGGAAGATTACAGACGTTACTCTGGTGTCCCGCTCGCACTTGAATGAAGCGTTCACCTGACTCGAATTCATCTTGAGGCCTGGAGGAAGAACGTAAATAGTTTATCCACATACAGCTACAAACAGAACAACTACATTGATATAATGGGGGAAAAAAAAACAAACAGATAATCTCCTGTTATGTTTAATTCAATTGAAAAACCATTGCTAGAGCAAATAGATGAACCAGAAATAGCAAAACCATAGTATTCTTATAATGACGATCAATTTCAATAAATTCCAATTTATTTGGAGAGAAACAAATACACATTTACACATGCACAAACATACACATATATTACAATTACATGTATGCATTCGAGAACAAACACTCACCAGGAGAAGGTTTTAGAGCCTTGTGAGAACAGCTAAAAGAGGAATTAATAAATGGCTTAACACTTTCCGGCAGCTGTATCCACAGTGCAGTATGTGGTACTGTGTAACCACACACACACGCGCACACAGATAGAGATAGAGAGAGAGAGAGACTTTGTGACTTAGTGTGGACATACTCTACACTTATATTGCCTTTATATAAAGATTACCACAGACTAAAGCCCACCTTAACTCGAACCCCCAAGTACAAAATACATTTTTGTCTATTTGCTGCCAAATTTTTTATTTGTTTCTGTTTCTGTTTTTTTTTTTTTAACTGAGGATGTCATTGGATATACCCATGAGAGGTTTCTGTCAGATTTAGCTCAGTGTTGGGGACAATTCCCTAAATGTTTGCTAAGTATGCACACAAACACACACACTCTCTCTCTGTCTCTCTCTTACACACACACACACACACCAGCGCACACACATAGTTGTTTTCTGCATTGTTGATGCCTAGAAGCATTTTCTTACCAGGCTAGCAAATCTCATCATACACTAAAAATGTTGTATAGATAACATGCCTCTTTGCACTATATGACAGAGTGAGGGCAGACAGGAAGCAAATGTGAAAATGTTTTCTTTATTTTAGGTTTTAACATTGCCTATTCTAACCCAAGTTGTTGCAGTTGTCTTGTAGCTCACCTACCACATTTCCCTTTCCTTGCCGCTGTCGCCTCTGGCTTGGTTAGTTGGGGACACCAAATTATCGTCGTTTTGATTACAGAGACTGTCTCTGCATTTAATAAATAAATGTTTTAATCTCGTCATTATACATTACCATCACTCTATTCTCCTATTTGATAATGTTCAGTGCTTTGCTACAATCTGTATTGTTAAAAGCGCTATAGAAATAAAAGTGATTGATTAATTGATTCTCTTTTTAGAGGTCAACAAATCTTTTTAGTCTTTGTCTTCTTTACATTGCTTCCCCAGAGCCAGGTTCATCACGGATACATTGGCCTTAGTTTCAGGGGTGAAGGAAGGAAGAGTTGGAGGAACTGGAACCCGAGGTAAGCATGAAGATCACAGTTGGTATTTTCAGCTTTCCTGATCTCTCAGCTAACTGTGCAACAACAGAATTAACAACAGCAGTTTTTCCAAAATTAACACACTTGCACTGTAATACTGGAAACCCAACCAAATTTTGCATTGTCTAAACAGTACCTGTTTCCTAATACTAGGTTGAGAAAAAGGCTCAGCACAAGTTGCACTTCCTTTAGCAGTAGCTGATGCAGCTGTTCTCAGCCGTCACTGAGTCTATCACGTGCAGCTCTGTAATGGCTTGGCTTGTCCATCAAACTGAAAAAAAGTAGAAAGTAAAGAACAGTCAGGATCACTGGAATGATGATTGCTTCCCATGAAACCAAACATCAGACACAAAACATTCCTTAAGCCTTCTGGACATATAGCATGGCTCACTGAAAGCTGACTTGACTTAGTGTCAAGAACTCAGATTACTTACATAATGCATTTATTATATCTTAAGTATTCATGGTCCTTACCCTGTCATGTTTGGTCTCGTTCTAAAGGTCTGTGTGCGATTGGTAAAATGGTCTCAGTTTCACAGCACTTCACTTATGTTGTGAACTTCTATGAGAAAGTTTTGGGCAGGGTGATCATGGACATCATGATGTCATGTATTTATCTGAACTGGAACTGAACTTAATTCTGAATTGGATTCTTGTTGTTTAACTATGAAATTTACATGACACATTTCTACCTGACAGATCATTGCACTCTCTTATTAAGTTCAGACTGGTGAGTTTGTGATCATGAGATCCGTGAAGACCACGCAAGACTCAAATGTGACATTGAGTCCCTAATGAATGAATAATTAGGATATTCAAAATAATCAAATTTCTAAATTAATACATAATCGATATTTTTTTATTAGAAATACATCCTAAATTTAATGATCACTTGAAATTGGTATCAGATTAAACAGAGAGCTAGACTAAAATGGAAACTGAATCCTGATGAATGAAGTGAATTTTTCAGAAGCATAAGCAAAAGCCTATATGCATGCATTATGCCTTCACCCACCAGTTGGATTCCATTATTGGGTGGTATGCTTTTAAATGGGCAGCGCGACTGGATGCCATTTAAGGTTTATGTTGCAGCTATCTCAACCTTTTATGCTATTACTGACAAGTGCTCTAGTGATTATATTTTTGAGAGGTGTGAGATGACTAAAGCCCTCATCCTGAGTTCTGGCCTTGGTGATGGGGGACTGGCCCTTCTGCTCTTTGAGAGAGCTCTCTGTGCATGCTGACTGCATGCAGTACCAGGTGATTGTAACATCTGGCTCAAGCTGTGATTAGGCTTCGTATCTAAATCACTCTCAATACCATCGAGTCTTTTTGAGTTTACATTGATTGCACGGCTCAGTTTTGGCAATCTGAGGCATGGAGCTGTTTGTATGCTTCATAGGCAGCACCAAAGGGCAGAATGTCCTATTGGTGTCAGAGCCCATTTGACGAGGACGATTGCCTCCTCATGGGTGTAGACTAAAGGCATTGCTATTAAAAACATTTATATAGTGGCTGGATGGTCTTTTGCAGAATACCTTCACCAGATTCTACAATTTGGATGTGTGGTCCTTAGCCTCAGAGGTCCTGTCTGTAAATACAACCCACGTTTACCTGCATCCACTGCTTGACTGTGCTGGTAGTTTTGACTAGGTCATATAGGGGACTTCGGGGATGGGGCCATCACCATATCCAGACTGTGGTACTCCCCTCAGTACCAGCGGAGCGAGCCTTGTGATATGCGGTGTGAGCGTGTCTGTTGTGTCACGGTATGTTACGGTTATGACTTCTTGTGTTCTGTACTGGCACAAAGTTTGTATACTGTTAGTATTTTACCTGGCCTCGCCGCTCACATGCTTCATTGCACTGTTATATTACATACTTGCATGCATGCATTTGAGGTGACTTTTAATCAGTGGTGGACAGTAACGAAGTAGTTTTATTTTGTTACTGTACTTAAGTAAATTTTTATAGTAGTTTTATAGTAGTTTTATTTTTAGCAACTTTTACTTTTACTTCACTACATTCCTAAGCATAAGATCGTACTTTTTACTTCACTA
>JAUMHE010024076.1:0-10707 GCA_032359235.1 Enteromius mattozi | reverse complement strand
ATTCATCAAAATGAATTCAAATAAACTCAGAATATGACGCAAACCTGCAATAATTAAATTACACAAATGTATCTAATCCTTCAACAATACTTACAATCAAAAATGACTTCATAAACTATTGTGCTTCATTGTTTTGTTTTGTTTTTATTGCCGAAGAGTATTGAACTTTCTTCTTGTATTCTACTTTACAGATGTGAATCTACTTTTTCTTCAGCCCGAGGTTTATTCGTGACACTTTTTGGTGTGCTTTTACCTTATTTTTTTTTTACCTAAATTTTTTAATGTAAGAAGTTGTATTTATAGCAAACACTCAAGCTCTGCCGTTATGTATGTTACCCCTGTCTTTTTTCTGCATTGTACTCTAAGGACTTTTATTGTGAATTGTGTTCCCCACAGTTTCAGTGTTTCCCCTGTTCTGCCTCTGCTCCCGAGTTAGTTTCCATAGTGATTAATCAGCTCTGCCCCCTTGTTAACCTTTTGTCTCCGCTTTTAAAAGCTGTTTGTGTTTGTCAGTTTAACTGCTGAGTATTGAGTGTTTTCCCTGGTATTAAGCGTTTCATTGTATTCTGTTATTCTGTGTTTTCTTGTGTACCGACCCTTGCCTTGCATTTTGGTTTCTCCCTCTGGTTTTGCCCAGTTGTACGCCCATCGACCGACCCTCGCTACCGCTCTGGACTATTCTTGTGTCCCTCTACCATACCTGTTCGCCTCTGTTTGACCCAGCCTGTACGACCATGTTTGTAAATTGAGCCTTGCATATGGATCCACTTGCCCCCGTCTCCTTCATCACAAATGGCAGCGAACTCCAGCTCTGCATGTGCCATGAGTTTGACATGCATTTGGGAGCACAACAGGCACCAATTACATTTATTATTATTACATTACATTTATATTTGTTTCATTTCCAACATTTTTTGTTTTTTAAAGATGAAAAATTTATGAGACATATCTGTAAACCCTGCAGGTTTCTGCCAAAATGAAAACTTGAGGGTTTAACTCTTGCAAGAAAGACAAAAGTGTTCGCATGGAATCATGTCCAAAAACTCTATATCATGTAGCCCGAATTAAAGCCCAAAAAGCCAAAATGTTTCAAAACTACGCTAGAGTTACTTTGCAAACTATCTAGGTTTTTGCTTTTTTGGGACAGTGGTAGTTAACATGATGATAAAGGCACATATGCACAACATTACATCAGACAAACAGCTGTGAGCTGTAAAGCAAACACAGACAGTTATGCTGCCGGGTAGGGATGTTGTTGTCTGGCAAACCCATCAGAAGATTCCAGTATCTGAAGCCAGCTTTAAAGTGTTTTGCTTATATAACGGGGCAGAGGACATAGAGTTAACAGGAGTCCAAGTTAACCTTTTGTTGAAAGCTATTGTAATCTTTCATGTAGGAAGTATTTACTTCCCTCACCTTTCCAAAACACTGTGGACTGGTTGCTCTGAAAATTGTATGCATATCCAGTGCTACATTAACAAAACAAATTACAAACATTGAGGAAGCCAAAACAAAAAAATATGCATCATGAAGCAAAAGTTACAGAATTTCAGTCACTGACTAAATTGACAGTGACGTTTATTTTCATGCACTGTTTGCATTGTTTAGTGCCCAATTACCAAAACAAACATGCAAATCTTTTAACCCCACAAATCCACCCATAAAATCACTACCCAACACAATTAGTGTGGTGTAGTTTTCCATCTTGCAATGCTAGGTTAGGAATTATTCAGAAGACTGAATCTGTCATGCTTTACTGGAATTATATTGAATTGTAAAAACGTTGCCACAATTAGTTATAGCAACTTATTTGGGTAACTCTTTATTTTAGGATCTCTTAACTATTAGCATGCACTCATTAGCATGCGTCTTACTAGAACATTAGCCATTTATTAGTACTAATTAAGCACATATTAATGCCTTATTCTACATGAACTTATTCTACCCAATACCTAAAATTAACAACTACCTTACTAACTATTAATAAGCAGCAAATTAGGAATGTATTGAGGGAAAAGTTGTTATTTAATAGTGAATGAGTGTTCCTAATTCTGAAATGACCTAAATATCTTACTTAACTAAGCTTAACTAAACATATCATTTTAAGTCAAGCATAAACACTTGCTTTTTTAAGTGAAAACAACACATTTACTTATTCTAATGTTGAATTTAAGTAGTGATACCTAATTGCAGCAATCTTTTTTTCTAACTTTAACACATTTTGAGCAGTAAATGGTCAAGTTTACAGCTCATTGCTTAACATTAGAACATTAGATATCAGAGAACCATATGATCCTCCATAGACAGCAATACCACCGAAATTATCCCAGATCCAGAAACGTTAATCATCGGTAACAGTTGTTTTCTTTGCACAAAAAAAAGTATTCTCCTAGCATCGCAAAACTGAAGTTGATCCACTGATGTCACATGGACTGTTCTACCAATGTTTTTACTATGTTTCTGGATCATTTCAGTTGTGTTGCTGTCTATGGAGAGTCAGATAGCTCTCTGATTTCATCAGAAATATCTTAATTTGTGTTCTGAAGATAAACAAAGGTCTTATGAGTTTGGAACGACATGAGGGTGAGTGATTAATGACAGAATTTAATTTTTGGGTGAACTAACCCTTTAATTGTTAGTTTATTGTTAATTATAATGTTAACAACTCAAACTTTAAGTGTTACCCAGTAAATTGTAAGTATATGCAAAACTGCACAGTCAGCACTCTGGTGGATGTGTGCAAGTTGATGGATGTGTGTTGGAATATCTTGCATTTATGGGTCTGACCCAGATTCTTGACAAGTGTGACGTGAGTTTGGTTGTGTCTTTTGGTTTACATAGCAACTGTGGTTATACATGTCTTTCGATATTTGAGTGGATCAAAACATCTTTCATTTTCATAAAAGAAAACAAAAAGGGAAGTTAACTAATGCAAGTTGCTGCCAAATGCTTCTGTCCAACTAGTCAGTGTGGTCAAGCTGATGCTAGATACATACAAAATCACTGAACAGCATGGATCTGATGCTAATTACAAGCAGATGGTATTTCACTGAGCTGTACAGTAATGCATAATAGCTTCCAGACTTAAATTGCCCCTTTACATTTTAGACATTTAAGATCAGTGTGCCTCTTGGAGGTATCATACTTTTTGTTTTCCTTTTAATTGATTTATTTATTTGCAATATTAGTTAAAATTGTGTTGGTTAATATTTTAAATAATTGTATTTTTAGAGTAGATGTGTTTTTTTTCCCTATTTTCTTTACTTTAGATAATGGATTTTCGTTATTGTTATTGATTCCGGCGTAAGTATGGTATATATGCCGCTTCAGATGTGATTTCTATGCCAACTTCGCACTGCAAAGATGCTTTATTACGTTGGCAGCAGGGCACATAAATCTTATCCTGTTGTCTGCACACGTCTAACATGTGCACTGGATAAAACATCAATACTTCCTTTTCGACAGGAAGGCGTAGTTTTGACGTAGTTAAGTTTTTGATTTGGAATGTGATCATTTTTCTATGCAATCTGAAGTTGAGTAAGTGGTGACAATGAGACAGTTTGAGCAAAGCAGAAGATAACAGAGACATTTAACAGAGGAAGAGGAATTTTGATCTAAGCAGTTACAGGAAGCGGTATGAGTGTAGGCATGTTGTTATTAAATCTGTAGGGTCTGGCGACTGTAAAATTACAAAGAAACTAGAGCTGGCTGCTGTCTCGACCGAGAAGCAGTGTGGAGATGTTGCATGCATTTGCAGTGGTAGATGAACATACTGAAAGAAAGAAGAAGAAAAAAAGAGTAGAAAAATATATAGACCTCCACGACTTTTAATGTTTGGGGTTTCCAGATGACAAGAGTTTAAATACCCCTTTTCCCTTAAAAGGACTTTTCTTCACAACCTGGCAAAGTGCATTTGCTCCCTCTATACTTCAGAGGAAGTGCTGATGATCCAAAAACATAAAACATTTACAAACATCTACACTGAAGTTTAGAGATTTCCAAAGAGATAATCTTCTCAAATGAAAGTGTAATACAGTCAGTCTGTGTTGAACTCTATATTGTTTGTAAGTGTGGTTGCTGAATTAATGCACTTAACTTCCGTGCAACAATTCATAGTTTTTGTTGTTGGTTTTAGCTTTTGAGAGATTTCAGAATGCAAAAAGTGTGTTTATATGGTAATTTAGGCCTATATTGTCATTTAATCATGATGCTAAATGAGGTAAAATAAAACATTGTATTTCAGTTGATATTTCTTTTATTTGTGAAGTCAACGACTCATAAATACATTTTCTTCCCATTGAGAAGATTATTTAGCTTAAATGACAGTGAAAAGCTGCATAGTCCTGGCTGGATAAACTATTCCAAGGCAACCAAACATGTGATTGTAACATTATAGGGCTATACGTACCAAATAATTTCAGGCTTTTGTTGTTTTTAATGACAGTACATACAACAAGCTCTTAACTGCATGAACACACACTGTGTGTTCTGGGGCCAACCTGGAGTTCTTCATTAGTTGAAAGGAAATTGGGACAGGGAGTTCTCTAATTTTCCATAAGTGTTTCTAGTAAACAACCAACAACTAGCCTTTCCTCTGTGTATCATTAAAACGTGTCTGGCATTTATAGCTTCCTACAGATACAGCAGACAGACAAACCAGCACGCCTCTCAGCACAGCAGTCTGCCTGCGTGTGTGTTTGTAATGTTATTTATTGATGGTAAAGTCCATCATGTTTTTTGCCCATTGCTCAACCACATTCATTCAGAGATTTAAGACTGGCTTATTCATTGCATATGAACTGGAGTCAAATAACATAACACACATTTCTCATCTGCCACGTTGTCCTATGTGATGGCAACAAAACTGTCAGTTTTCAGAGTCAGTTTTCTAATGCAAAATGAGTTATTCCACAAAAGGTATTTTGCCAGTAAATGTTACGGGCAGCAGAGTTTCCGTAGCATAATGCTCTAATGGTTTTATAGAAACTACATGGCAACATGCTAACCACAAGCAAACAACACCCTAGCAACTGCAACATGTCAGCCACTGGATATGTAGCAACACCCTAACAACCACTCACAGCAGCCTAAAAACAGTCACCACATAGCAACACCCTGGCAACCACCGCAGCAGCCTAGCAACAGCCACAACCTAGCAACACCCTGGCAACCACCCACAGCAGCCTAACAACAGCAACCACATAACAACACCCTGGCAACCACCCATAGCAGCCTAACAACAGCAACCATATAGCTACACCTGACAACCACCCATAGTAGCCTAAAAATAGCCACAACTTAGCAACCCCCTGGCAACATTGCCTTAAACATTAGCAACTGTATGGTAAACATGACAGCGGGAAAACACTTAAATGAAAAATATTATGTCTTAAATAATTTGTTGTGTCTTTTTCTCTCAGGGTCGCTGTATGAACTTCACCCGCATCAAGTCTAGTCCTCCTCCACGCTATCCATCCTACAACCACCATTCTTCACCCATCTACACCCCTCCAAGCATCCTCAGCCCGCCCCCTCCTCAGGGCCAGCTACCCCCTCCTCCACACAGTCCACCCACCTCTCTGTCCTCCGGCTTTCCCCTGGCACCTTCTACACCCCCACCTCACGCCATCAACCCGTCTCCACCCATTACTCCTCCTCCATCATATTCTCCGCCCCCAATCTGGTCTTCGTCTCCTAACACTCTCTACTTTTCTCCACCCACATCTCTTCCACCATCCCCTCCTGCCTCCCTGCCCCCGCCCCCTCAAGCCCCGCCTCCAGGCAGAGCTCCTCCTCCAGATCGTCCACCTCCACGGCCTTGTGTGTAATGCGGCACATCTGAGTGGACTACTGAGGACGAAGTAAACAGGAAATATAAATGTTCCGTATCCTCCTCCAAATTCTGTTGCTGTGTGGCCTAACGCAATAAAACTCGATACAAAGACTTACCTGTAGCACCAAGAGCATGTGCTCGTCTGATAGAACAATGAAATGGAACACAAGCCACCATGAAACTCTGCAGGGAGCAACACTCAGAATCACACGAAGAAATGGAAAATTCACCTACAGAGCTTCTTCAGCAGGCCCCATTTGTGAGTTTAACCAAGTTTTGAGAATGGAAGTGGCTGGTTCCATTAATGGATAATTCACAATTGCATGCACACGGGACCATCTCATGAAGGAGATCTCATGAAGGAGTAACTTTTCGGGAGCGTTCTCATTCAAGAGCGACTGAGAAAATATATGCACGTTTTTGACAAGCGTCACCATATACAGGTTCTTCATTAGGTGGCAAAAACTAAAGATTTTATACACACTTATACACACAGAAAAAAATAATCTGTCAGATTTAAAAATAGGCACATGCCTAACTTTGTAATGTTGAAAGACTGCATACCCTTGATTACTAATGTGCATAAACACACACATCTCTATATAAGGGTCTGATGTAGAATGAAGCACAACAGTTGGGTTCTGAAAGTAAATGCATTCATTAGCTATGTTTCCATCCACCTATGTTTATGTGAATTTTTGTGAATTTTCCAATAAGAAAACATGCACATATATTATGAGGGAAACAAATTAAATTAATTTCTTAAAGGGATAATTCACCCAAAAAATGAAAATTTGATGCTTACCTCCAGGACATCCAAGATGTAGGTGATTGATTTTTTAACTCAAACTGTTGCAGTCTATCAGTCATATAATGGAAGTCAATGGGACTTTAGCTTTGAAAGTCAAAAAAACACACACAGACAAAACCAAATTAAACTCTGCGACTTGTGATGATACATTGAAGTCTAAAGACACGAAACGATCGGTCTGTGCAAGAAACTGAACAGTATTTATATTGTTTTTTACCTTTTCTCCACCACAATGTCTAACTGCCCTGAGTTCACAGCAGCCCGCCTGTGACATGTCGTCTTCTTCTTCTTGGATCACAGACTTATATGTGCATTACTGCCACCTATCTCTCAAATGGACCACTCACACTCCTAATTGAGATTATAGATAGTGTTAATGGTCCATTTGTACGGTGACCGGGAGGGGACGTCTTCAGTTCACTTAGTTTTGTTGTGGCCACGACTTATTAACTCGTGGGAACGTGATATTATGTCTTGGCCACGAGAAACGGATGTCGTTCCCTCACCATAGCATCTCGACAAGGATGTCGTGGCCACGACAAAACTATCTCGTGGCCACGACAAAACTATCTCGTGGCCACGACATAATATCATGTTCCCACGAGTTAATAAGTTGTGGCCACAACAAAACTAAGTGAACCGAAGACGTCCCCTCCCGGTCACCGTCCATTTGAGAGGTGAATGAATGAAGCATTTATAGGTGGCAGCTGTTGTGAACATGCTCAGGACAGTTGGAAATTTTGGTGAATCAGAAATAAAAATCGATAAAAATATTGTTCAGTTTCTTGCACAGAGCAATCTTTACTTGTTTAATGTATTGCCACGAGCCGCAGGGTTTAATTTATTTTCATCTGTGTATGTTTTTTTACTCTCAAAGCTGTGAGTCCCATTGACTGCCATTATATAACTGTAGCCTGCAGTGGTTAAAAATCTTTGTTTGTGTTCTACTGAAGAAACATACATCTTGGATGCCCTGGGGGTAAGCAGATAACTATGAAGGGCAAACTATCCCATTAATTCACACAAATAATGGCATGACCTGGATTGTTTTGTGATATTTTGTTAAATTCACAACTTTAAATTAGATTTTTTTAATAGTCTTTTTTTTTTTAAATAACTGATAAACCTTTAAAGACAACTTTATATAGCCTAAAATTAATATTTTTCCATTTTATAAGATTGTAGTTCTTTTCATCACTCTTTTTGTCCATTTGTCTTGTACTTTTTTGCTTCAAGTAAAAGTTAATTCTTCGATTCACCTCATAACACATTGGTTTATTTCATGTCTTATAATGCTTTAACAAGGACTTTTAAAAAAAATCTCTAAGGGAAAAATTAATGGGAAAAATACTTTGGGACCCAGAGCTGCTGAAAAAGTGGGCAGGCACAAATGCACTCTATGGAAGCAGACGTGTTTCAGTTGGTTCATTTATTACATTTATTGTAAAAAAAAAAAATGCTGATGAATATGCTGCAGTACGTAAATGAGACCCAGTTGTGTTTGATGAAAAGGGTTTTTTTTTTCAAAAACTAAAAAACAAACTGTTTTTTGGTAAAATGTCTTGCCATAGGAAGGCTATTGATTGTTCAGGTAATTGACATTTATTTGTGCAATAGAGATTTTAGTGGCTTAGATCAGCATGGGGAGCATGTCACTTTTTGGTCTTTGAATTTATGTACAAAGTACCAGACCGTGATGAATTAAAGGAATAGTTCAAACACAAACAGAAATTCTGTTATCATTCAACTTAATTTTTAATTTTTGGCTGACCAGTTTCTTTAGGATGACGTGAGTTGAAGAGACTGAGGTGTTTATGGGCATGGACTTGAAACATCAGAGAAAAATCTGAAATGTAAACTAAGCAACATCACCTTACTTTGCACATGTCACAGTTGTAATGGTGTATGGGTGCATTATTAAAAACTTTAGTCCAAATGATCATACATTACACATGCTGTATGTATAAATCAATGTATCCCTGTCTAGATTTTTTGTGTGTGTGTGTTTTTTGTAGTATTGAGGCATGACTTAGATTTTGAAAAATGCAGAAGCAAAAGAAGATCTCCCAGCCTCTGCTTTTTATCCACCATGAATAACCACAGCAGAAGATTACAAATAGATTTTCACATTGGACATGAGTTTTGCCAAAGAAACTATTTACAACCCTGAATCCAACACATTTGATATATGAGTTTGTTTTTGTTCATAATAACATGTTGTATATAATATTGTCATAATACATCACAGTGTCAATTTCCACAATCCTTTGCTTCTAAAGAGCCCTTGTCATTTTCTGTTGAGTCTAAGTTATTGCAGTGCCACTATGATGCCAATGTTGTGTTTATGTGACTCCCAAACCCTGTTTTGATGAAGGTTTTATGGGTAATTAACATCAGTGAAATCATATATGTCCATGTTAAATCTTATATGCTTTTCAAAGGAATCATGTAAATGAATCATTCTCTAAATGACCCAGATTATGACTACATTGTTTTGTTTTTTTTTGTACTTTTTTAAACTATGTTCTTTTGTTTTGAAATAAAACGTTGTCATAAAAGTCATATTGTTTTTCCTTTATGCATGCGTTTCATGGGTGTTGTGAATCTTTGCCCTAAAGTCTAGAGTTTTCTGACGTCATATTTAAGGGTGTGGCAAAAATTGTGAGCACATGGTTCAAAACGAGTAACATTCTCCTACAATCTTTATTATGTAGGTTTTTTCGGTTACACTTTAAGGTGTACACATTTTAAAGTGTGCTTGTTACAGTGTAATTATACATTTATTACTGAGTAATATTAATTAACTACATGTACTATATATGTTTAGGACTAGGATTAGGGTTTGGTTTAGGGTCATATTTGCATGTCTAAATATCTTATTATTTCTAAAAAGTACTCAGAATACATTACCTAACACAAGAAAGTTAGATTACGCTACTAAGTATGATTTTCATGATCATAACGGACTAAATTTTGTATGTAATCTACCCAGCCCTGGACATTTATTAGAAACTCTTGTGCTGATTTTCAACCTTGTAATATTAAACCCCAAAACGGTCTTACTGTGCAATCACAGGGTTGTCAACATTTTGATCAGTTTTGAAAAGAGAAATGTCATAGATTACTTGGATTTCTGCATAATTGGGTTATAAAATTTAATATAAACTTCTTCTGATCCGCTCAGAGAAATAACAAAATGGTCACAATTGATTTCTTGGCCTGTCTTGTTTTTATCAGCCATCTCTGGCAGCTCAGCCATCTCTCCTTAACTAATCCTCTTTAGACCAGGTATAATTTAGTCCAGACAGCCGCTCTGTCAACATGTGCACAGAAAGCTGGCGTCTCATGAGACAGAGACTATAAACCACTCTCACCCTCGTAGATGTGTTCAATTTCAAAAGACTTTTATAAAAGGTAGTTTTATCCAGTGTCACAAGCACAAGCTCAGCAAGGTTTGGCATGAAATGTTTCAAGTGCAGCCAAAGATAAGCAAATTTAACTCTGCTGGAACAATAAATTGGGATTAGGATGTGTTTTCTCCAGCAGAGAAAAGGAACCCACGAGACCTGTGTAACCTGTTTTGTGTTCGGATCTATTACGAAAATCCAATGTGATGTTTTGTGTAGTTAGTGTTCATTTAACTCTGTCTCCTTGGCCTCTGACATTCATGTTTTATCTGTTTTATTCATTCTTATCCTATTGTTCCTTCTCCTTCCACTCCTCTTTACCTCCTTGTTTTCCCTAGTTATTAATGTCAAATGCATTTACAAATACATTAAATTAACACCCACCAAATGTGGGTAAAAATCAGCTGTGGTGGTAACGCTAGCCAATTTGGCGGGTTGCTTTTTGTAAATTATGTTCACTCATTAATGTCTTTAGCGAGTTCATGCAAGCCAAATCTATGGCAAATACTGAGCTCGTGAGACCGAATGACGTTATCGAGTATATTGCAAAAACCAAATAAAAAACTGAGTGTACAAACGAGCAGTGGTGGAAAGAGTACTTAAAATTTGTACTCAATTACAACTACTGTTACATTGCTGAAATAATACTCAATTAC
>JAUMHE010024075.1:0-10720 GCA_032359235.1 Enteromius mattozi | reverse complement strand
GGCACCCTCCGCGACCTTCGTAAAGACACGGGGAGAGAGGGACAGGCCAAAGGGTAAGACCTTGTACTGATATGCTCAACCCTCGAACGCAAACCGAAGAAGGGGCCTGTGTCGAGGCAAAATCGAGACATGAAAGTACGCGTCCTTCAGGTCGATGGCATGTTAGTATGCGCTTCGGAGTGAGCAATTTGAATGGCAGCCTGAGAAGGGACCAATTCAAAGCTCGTAGGTCCAGGATGGGTCTCAGCCGACCGCTCTTTTTGGGCACGATGAAGTGTAAAACCCTGACCTCATCTCGGCTGGAGGGACAGGCTCGATTGTGTCTTTCGCCAGCAGGACAGCAACCTCCGCACCCAGGTCGGCGGCATCGCTGTCCGAGCGGACAGTGGTATAGCTGATGCCGCGGTACATGGGCGGGGACCTGGCAAACTGAATCGCATAGCCGAGGCGTACCGTTCGTATCAACCACCGCGAGGGGCTGGGAAGCGCTATCCAGGCTCCCAGCCGAGTCGCTAGGGGAATCAAGGGAACGTTGACTGCTGTGCCAGCAGTGGGACAGCCTGTAGGGGGACAGGGGCAGGGACTGATCCTAGAAGGCTGAATGACCTGGGGAAGAGTCAGGCTGCATTGAGCAGCACTTACCTGCCTCCCTGAATCCCGCGCTGGCGACAAAGTGCTCCGGTTCAGCATTTGAGGAGACAAAAAGATTTGAGTCAGATGGGAACCTCTGAGCACTGGGCCTGGAGGTGATATGAGAAATTGCTCTTTCTGTGAAAATGTGGGTACCGCCGACCTGTGGCCCGACTGCAGCTGAGTGCACAGAAGTTCCCGGCCCTCCTCCGGGAGTGGGGACGGAGATGTCGTCATCACCCGAAGAACAATTCTCATCACCTCCGGGTTGCTTGTTTAGGAATGCTTCGCCGCTCGGTGGGTGTTTCTGGCCGGCGGGGGTTAGAGCAGGTGTACTGGGTGCCGCGGGGGGACGCCCTCGGTGAAGAGCAGGCGGAGGCTGAGTGCTCGGGGACCGGCTGGCCCTCCGAGGCAGGATATGGGACAGCGCCTCGGTCTGCTTCTGAACTCCTGGGCTAAGTCCTCGACAGTGTCGCCGAAAAGGCCGACCTGGGAGATGGGGGAGTCGAGAAAGCGAGCTTTGTCGGCATCTAGCACCTGCCCCAGGTTCAGCCAGAGGTGTCGCTCCTGAACCACAGCGGTGGACATCACCTGACCAAGGGCACGCGCTGTGACCTTCGTCGCCCGGAGAGCGAAGTCAGTCGCAACACGGAGTTCCTGCATTGCCCCCTGGTTAGGACCACACTCGTACAGCTGTTTTAACGCCTTGGCCTGGTAGACCTGCAGCGTTGCCATAGCGTGCAAGGCGGTAGCAGCCTGTCCAGCGGCATAATAAGCCTTGCCCCCCAGAGCGGACGGCAGCTTACATGCCTTGGACGGAAGCCGCGGCTGACCCCGCCAGGCAGAGGCACCGCGACAGCATGCTCCACCTAAAGGGATCGCCACGTACCCCCTGGCTCACCCTCTGATGCTACCGAAGACATCTCAGCCTCTCGGGGCGCCCCGAAGGATACACTCGGCCCTGTTACGGGGGGAGCGGTCCCCTTCGGGAGAACCACGGGACTACACGGTACGCCAGAAGTCCGTGGGGCTGTTACACCGGACGGAACATTCCAGACGGTCACCTGGAAGTCCGCCAAGCGCCTCGGTGCGGGAGCCGTGAACTTGCTATGGTCCAACGACTTCCCACGGGAAGGACACGAGGGGAGCCGTCTCACGAATGAGAGGCGAGTCCTCAACGTAGCCATGGTCATACACTCGCAATGAACGCATTGACCATCCACTAAAGCCGCCTCAGCGTGTTCTCAGCCCAGACACGTGAGGCATCGATCATGTCCGTCCGAAGAGGTGAGGAAACTTCCGCACCCAGAAACGCAAGGTCAGATCGACATTCCGAAGAAAGCTTCACCAACCGCTTTAGAAATTTTGTTCTTTTTCCCGGATTGCCCAAGGAAGACCTTACGCGGCAACACCGTGCACTCAGAGGTCTTTGCTCACTGGAATACAAAAGGATGGCACAGCCGGCCTTTAAAAAGGCCACCAGCCCGCAGGATCCGCTGACAGCCGCCCAGTAAACGCTGCCAGGCGAGAGAGCAGAAGATCGCAGGACGCTCCACTCAAACTCCAATCTGAGAGCCGAGGGGGTCTCCAGCTCAGAACGGCGCTGGCTCTGAAGCGAAAAACTGCAGGTGCACTGCGCTCATGCCCTCTTATACTCACGTAGTGATGAGGTGCACCTGAGCGCAATCAAGTGCACGCCAATATTCATTGGCCTTTTGTTTGAAGCTCAAAGGCAATTGGTCTCTCTGGCGAGTTCCCATATGTAACGTCAAAGTGATTCGACTGAAAGGGTAACCACTTTGTAGGAGGTTAACATAATAATGGACAGATAGGCTACCATCACAGACAGTTTTTAAAGTGACACAACAAGTTAACAAGGGGGAGGAGCCAATAAATTGTCATGGTAACTAATCAGAGCTGAGGGACAGGTGAGCACAGAGACAATGGGTAACAAACACTTCACAGTAAGAGTCCTTACACGAAGACAGAGAAACACAGACAGGGGTAGCACAAACATAGCAGTCTTGGGTGGAGTGCCCTCTGCAGGAGTTAGTGGCACACACACACACATGGCATAAATGTTCAGCTAAAATTTAGAGTAGGTGCTATCTTTTAAGGCGTGTCTGAATGATGACAAAGCCAAACCATTTAAATATATATATATAGACACACAGAAACACACAGAAACTTTGTTTGATGAAATTATTATTTTATTATTATTATGAATTAATTATTATGTACTGTATAATAAAGGACATAATTATTATTTACTGTAAAGTTAAACTAGTATAAAACATTGTTTTATAATATGTTTAGAGGGAGCTAGGGCAAATAACAACATAACACTTACAAAAATTCAAACCAAAACCATGGTTACCTAGTAAAACCATGGTAACAACAAATTAACCATGTTTTTGCTACACTAACCATAGTCTGGTTGTAAAGAAATGAAATGAAAATGAAACATTTTAATTCCATCATCAACAAGTTTCACAACTGTATTAATTTCTTTGTTCTGCCGAACACAAAGGAAGATATACAACAACAACAACCCATGGTCATTATGTGATACTGGGTTGTGAAACTGACATGTTTCCATTAGCCATATTTTCCAATTTTAATTGCGCAATTTGTATGGTGATGGAAACACAGCTAGTGATGTATTAAATCTGTGTGATAGTTTTTTTAGCCTTTTAACTGTTTTAAATTTCAGTTGCTGCACTTTTTTCATAACTGAACGAGACACACAGTTTGAATGCTGAATCCATTGATTGGCTGTATCTCTCTCTACTCTCCATCTGTAGCTGGTGTGTGGTGAGCGCAGTGGCGCCGTTGTCCTATGGCAGCCGTCGCATCATCCAAGTGGATGCTGCACACTGGTGGTGGTTGAGGAGAGACCCCCCCACATGATTGTAAAGCGCTTTGGGTGTATGGCAATTCATTCATTCATTCATTCATTCATTCAATCTAGGATAACAGACAGCCGCAGTGGAGAGAAGGGTTTAAATATTCACCTCACAGAACACTTGGAATATAGTGTATGATAACTTTATGGTGCTTTAGATTGTTTTTGTGCATTTCGTGGGGCTAAACAATAACACAGAATACTATATGTAAAATTTTGGATTTAGACCGATACCCGATCTGGTAGAAAATGAATGCATCAGAGCCGATACCAGTAATGAGTATCAGAATCAGTGCATCTCTAATTTTGACAGGGTAAAAAGAGTGTTGCTTTACACTACCATTGAGAAATTTTAACCAAAGTATGTTATTGACTTTTTACATACTTTGTGAAAAGTATTTTACAAGACCCTGAAGAATCATATCAACTCGTGAAAAAATGGGCATCCGACGACCCCTTTGAAGTAAAATGCTTTAAGAGCACAATCAAGACTGTTTTGACATTTTTTTCTCCTAGTGACACAAAATGGACATCAAAAGAATGATAACTGATGCACTTGAGGATCTTGTAGATAAAGAGCTCAAACAGTTCATCTGGCAGCTGTGGAATGGTGTGACGGCAGACATTAAGCCGATTCCTCGAGCAAAGCTTCAGACGTCTGATCGTGAGGATGTGGTGGACTGCATGGTGAAGCAGTATCCTGATGATGCTGTAAAGATTGCAGTCCAAGCACTGCGTAACATGAAACAAAATGAGCTCGCAAAGCGCCTTGAATTAAAACTTCAAGAAGGTATATTTATTTATTCATATACATTTTCTGCTTTAAGATTTCATATTTGTGAAGCACTTTGAAGTAAAAATATTTAACCTTTTCCAAAAATAAAGATATAAATGGACATAAAATGTAACTCCAATTGAATGTAATAATGTAAAATGTAATAGTTAAGAAAATTTGAACATATTTGAGATGTGAATATATGTTGTGTCTTCAGGTCAGCAGCCTGTGCAGGAGGAAGCGAGAAGTGATCCAGAATCTATGGAGCTGCAGCCCATCCAGTCTGACTGGCACAGACCATACAACATTACTGCATGCAGTCAAGAGTTCAAGCACAGACTTCTTACACTAGAGAGAAGTGATGCAAGTATCTGTTTCTTTAAAGATTTGTGAAAATAATACAGTCAGGAGTCATTGTTTTTTATGACAGGTTTTGTGGTCCAAGGTCACAGAAATTCATATAGAAAACAGATATTTGAAATTGTATTAATATTTTTGAATAAATAAAATAATCTAAACACATGTTTTCCCCAGGAAAACAAGGTTGTAGCTGATTGTCTGCAATACTACAATTGAAAAGCAGTGTTATTTGTGTGTAGTGACATCATTTCAGTCATGAGTTATTGATTGCAAATCTGATGGCAATTTTACTGAATTTGGGAGAGTTAGTAAACTAAATGTTTCGCTTACCCACTGCGCACGCATTGCACAAAATAGATACTGAGGAAATGTCTTTTTCCAACAGAATGAAAGCACCAAAAGGGGTCTCAATTTCGATAAATGTATGGCGTGTTAGTTGTAGTACACCATACAACAAAGTATTGTAAACAATCTAATGTTAACTAGATATTTTAGTGTGGGAAATTACATCCGTAATCAGCATTTTTGCCACAACTAATTTATTAATAAATCAGCATCAACTACTTTAAAAATCATCACTTTATTTAAAGTGAATAAAATACCCAGAGTACTGAAGTTCAACAACTACTAATGAACTACTAATGAACTGAGCCACAGCCACATACCTGACGTGTATGTAAAAAATTTATTTTGGGGGCTGCTGTAACTGTGTTTGTAAAAGCACAATCATTATGGCAAGGAAAACCAAAAAACACTGCAACCAGGTGATACTGTATCAGTATGCAGTCTGTGTCAGAAGATTTTAGTCTAAGCCTTCTAGGTAATAATACTGTAGCTCTTTCACTATATACAACACCGTAATCATTCATTAAGGATTTTAAAAGCATGATAAGTCACAGACATTTTGAACTACTTTGTCATTTAAAAACAAAGAGAAAAATCAAGAATCAGAGTATGAGTCTGACAATCAAAATCTTCATGCTGCAATGCATGCTGGGTACCTAGTCTCTGAGTGAGCTCACATTAGTATTAGCACAAACAGAGAGCGCTGTGAGGATACTCTTTTAGCTATATATATATTATTAATTCTGCATAATTCTGCATAATGTTTTTTTTTTTTTTTTTATAGGTTTATATACCAACAAGCAGGTATCAGAGGAAAGGTTTAGCTCTGCTGATCACCAACATTAAATTCGACCACATAAGTTACAGGAACGGAGCAGAGAAAGATGAGGAGAACATGGAGTGGCTGCTGACAGCTTTGGGTTACAGTGTTGAGAAACACACAAACCTCTCTGGAAATGTGTGTGAGACAAAAGTCTGGCTTTGTGAAACCAATACCATCTAGTGAATTTACTGTGTGGAAATATACACGTGAGCACATATTTGTCTAAATGCAATTCTTCTAAATATAATTTATCTATTCACAGGCAATGATTAGAGCAGTCAAGAACTTCTCTAAACGTTATGAGCATCAAGATTCGGACGGCACTTTTGTGGTCATCATGTCTCACGGGAGCAGATTTGATAATAAAGATGCCATTTTAGGTGTCCATTATCATAAGAAGAATAACCCCAATGATATTTTCTTTGTTGAGGACATCTTCTCCCAACTGAACTCAGTCAATTGTCCTGCTCTGATCGATAAACCAAAGGTTATTCTCATTCAAGCCTGCAGAGGAGGTACGAAAATAACAAGCTGTTATTATATTATCATTTCTCATTTCTCTTTGTTTTATTCCAGTAACTGCTTCCTAATTTATTTAACCTTGTATGTGTAAATATTGTACATTTATGTGAAAATGTCCCACACATGAATCATTTCGCTGTATAGGTGACGATGGAGGTGTGTATGTTCGTGACAGTGCGTTTGAATCAGACTCCTGGGTTCACAAGGAGAAAGACTTTGTCTGCTTCATGTCCAGTCTCCCTGGTGAGTCCTCAAAAACACTGACTGCTGGAATGAGACTGATTTGCACTTAGCTGTTCGTTTTGGTCACAAGGTCAGGTAGAACGATTAAAACAACTGTTTTTGTTTTTCTTATATAATTTTAAGGTTGACTCACACGCTAAAGAAGAAATTGCTGTGGTAGACTGAAAAATCTCAAATCTGATGAGCCTAAAACAAACAATGTTTCTTCCTTAATGAACAAAGATTCAAAGATTGCTTTGTACTTTATTATCTAACAATGAATTATCTCCACAGATGTCTGTGCGTACAGGGATACTTACAATGGAAGCTATTTCATCAACTACATAGTTGATGTGTTCAGTAAAAGAGCTTATATATATGACATTATGGAGTTGTTCAGGAAGGTAAGTTGGTTTTCTTTATTCCAGCTAAAAGTCAAAACATTCTCCTTTATTTTATTCACCCCAAGTGCATTGCTCAGTTAAAATGAATGAGTTTGTTTCTTGTCACATTCAAATATTATTTTTAGATTGCCTTATGCATGGAGAATGACCCATCTTTCAGAAACAAGGGGAAATTACTGCCGTGTATCGAAAGGATGACCCTTGTAAAGAAATTCTACCTGTTCCCTGGACTCTAATGATGTAAAATGAGTTTAGAGGCAAATCCCCCCCAGGTGAATAGTGAAACTACATAAAACATCACCATATTTCTTCAGATGAGTGAGCACATTAAACACAAGTTTTCTGAAATGTTGTTTAAACATGCAAATGAGGCATCTAACTAAATATGCAAGTAGTTGCTTCTTTTTTAATAACAGAAATTTAAAACATTAAATAAGTAAGAATAGGTTCAAAATTCAGTTCATAAAAAAAACAAAAAACAAACTAATTTTGAGAAAACTTTCTCTAGAGACATTGACAGAGTTTAAAGGATTCTTCGTAGCAATGTGTTACTTCAAGAAAGCAATCATGTCTGTTGATTTATTTTCTTTCTTTTATACTTTTATACTCTTTTATACTTTCTTTTATTTTCTTTCTTTCATACATTTATAATAATTTACCATTTAATCATTTTATTATGCATTTAATTATACAATCATTTAAAATAACCATTTAATTGATTGATTGATGTATATTATTATTTTTCTCTGGTCAGATAAAGTCTGAGCACTACATAATTATTAAATAACCTCTGCTTTCCTCAATCAACTTCTTGGCTGACGGACAAAAACTACTACTACTAAAAAAAAAAAAAAAAAAAAAAAAAAAAAAAAACTTAGCTTACTGGGTTTTGGATATATAGCTATAGAAAAAAAAAATAAAACTGTGTGTTCTGGATGTTTTCTTTCCTTTAAAGTCTAAAAGAGAGCAAATCTTTACCAGTGCATGAAAAACAGTGGTTGACATATTCATAATAAAAACATATTCCAAATATATGTACACACACAGTTTAATAAATAAAATGATCATTTTATACATTAATTTCACTTTTGTCTCTTTTATTACTTTAACTCATCTCATTTAATGACATTTTACACTATTTTCATATTACAAGTAACCATAAGTTAGTCACCTCCATCTGATATAGAGACAATGCGTTTCTATCAGCTTGGCTGTTATAAGAACATCTGCTTGTCTTGTTTGTTTGATAAAAGTGCAAATGAATCAATAAAACTTTTCTAATCTGTTACCAAGCCTTTGTCCCTTTGCTCCTGTTCGTGCTTCTGCATGAGTTTATAGATGATTTAACAAACGTGAAGAACTTGACTCACTTTGAATATTAGACTGAATCTGTTTTAGAACATTTCCTTCATGTCATGTTGGTCCAACAGCTAGCAACAAAAGAACACATTTGGTTACCACATTTAATCTAAATTTTAACTGTCTGAAATTATTTAAAATGAACACATTCAAATAGATTCTCACACAAATGATAATAAATCTTCACATCATGTGAACATTGCTAAAAAGAAATCAATACCAATAGCGTTAGAGGTTTGATCTCATCATAGCATTATGACTTACTGTAGTAAAACTGAAATACAAATAACATGTTTTGTATTGTTTCTTCAAGACAATGTTGTGACGGAGGAAAAAGTTTTGCAGATGCAACAATCAATATTTATTGATAGAGTCAATCAGTCTCAGTATCTGAAGTCAGAGCAGCGAACCTGGCATATCACAGTTTGTAAGGAGAGCAGCGAGGAGAAATATCCACAACAGTTCGTAATCGTAGGGCTCCGCTAGAGACACAGACAGATAGCACAAGGGTTACAGTCAGCACTGCTGGACAGACAGATAATCCTGGCCTCACCGGAGGGAGCGGACTGAGACGACCAGGAATACAGGACCAGGAAACAGAAGGAGTGAAACTCCACACAGCCAGCCAGCAGGGCCTCCAAGCAAACAGAAAAAGGCACATAAAACACAATTTTAAAATAAAAAGGCCATTTAAAGAGAGGGAGAGAGAGCGAGAGTCCCTCTCTGTTTTATAGGAACTATTTTTATCTTATTTTTAACATGTAGAATTATGTATATCCAATCAGAATTTTTGCAGACATTCATTCAGTTTCAGTTTTGAAAATAGGGTGAATTCCCGTCTTATAGGTGACTCTTGTGGGAGGGAGGATTTTTTTATTTTTGTTATTGAGTGTTGGAGAGGGGTTTTCTTTGTTGTTGTTTTTACAATGGGCCAATTGTTGCATGAGCAGAGTCTCTGGAGAGCGCACGAGTGCTAACGGTTTAAATACTGGCCAAGCTTAAAAAAAGAAATGTGTTTAATATTCATCCAAATTATGGTGTAAACCGAAAACATCTGTGTGTTAAAATAACATATTTGTGTTCAAAAAGTAAAGAAATGCTTATATTATTATACTGGCCAGCGGAGTGAAGCATTTCTGTGACTCGCTGTGGTACTCTAAGATGGCAGCCTTGCTCCAAAAGCTATAATGAAGCATCCTTTTTTCTTTAAAATGGTTACGTTGATCATGTTTGTTTTATATTTTTTTTATTAAAGTGGACATCACTTAACTAAATAATGTAAACTTAACTGACTGCTTTACTTTCACCTTAAGGTGAGCCTATTAACTTTTTATCTCCCGTCACTCGAAACACAATCGCACTCCCTGTAGTGGCGCAGAGCAGCAGCACTTTCTCAGAGCAGCAGTGCTTTCAGCTGAAGTAACTGAACACAGTATAAATGAGAATAAACAGCTCCAGTGATAAACATCTAAATAACAAAATTATGTGATTTTTTTGTTGTTGTTGTTTTTTTGTTGTTTGTTTTTTTTTGCAATTCCAGTCCAGTTAATATCTGTATGCTAATATCAAATAAAAACATGTCCTTTGACCATGTTAAAAAATATAAAAATTATATGAAGAATACTGTACTGTATGTTCAAGCAGTGGATCCCATTGACATTCTCACTGCAGGTGCCAAATATGATCAGGAAGAAAATATCTTCTTTTAACATGTGCTTCCACCCAAGACCCACGCCACACAACCCCGTGTGGATGTTATTTTAACTAATACACTAATGCATGATTCTCTCATTATTTATTTTCACTGAAATAAAGCATGAAGGTTTAAAGACTTCATATGGTGTTGTTAAAAAGAACCTTATTGTGTGTATTTGTATTTAGTGTAATGCAATGTGTTTATGCTGTTTAAGGTTCAAAAAACACATTATTTTTCACAGACTGTACACTACTGTTGCTCCTCTAAGCCCTCTAGACCTCTAACAGCTCTGCCTTCTTTCTTTTCTTAAACATTTGGGTGGTATTATGAAAAGAAACTCACTCTGTGATGTAGAAATGTGTCCAAAGACAAAGGAAAACTTAAAAATTGCATCATGTGACCCCTTTAATTGAGGCACATATTTTAGGTTACTGAAATATCTTTTGAACCAATACAAAGCTGAAAAATGAAATATAAAAATGTAAACTGTCATTTTAGACTGAGCCAAAAATTTCCACAAAACAGACAAGTATACAGGTCCTTTTCAAAAAATTAGCATATTGTGATAAAGTACATTATTTTCTGTAATGTACTGATAAACTTTAGACTTTCATATATTTTAGATTCATTACACACAACTGAAGTAGTTCAAGCCTTTTATTGTTTTAATATTGATGAT
>JAUMHE010024074.1:0-10730 GCA_032359235.1 Enteromius mattozi | reverse complement strand
TTTTGATGTGTTGAATCTCGTTCTAAGCAGGAGAGATCGATATCTCGAATCAGGAAAAGGTTATAGACTTTATTAAAATCATACACCAAACTTTTGATACGCCTTCTTCTGGACTGTGTTAATTACATGTTAAGGCATTCAGAATATGCATCACGACAGGACCAGTAAGAGAAAAGGGTACCGCCCATAACACTTACTGATTGGCTGTTCCATCTCGTGGGAGGGACGAAATCCCACAGGTTAAAACGTGTTGCACAGCTCAAAACAGAGCGCGTGAAAACAATAACATCTGTGCGGGCACGAGAACAACATCTATGCACATCTCTCAAGACGTGCATCTTCTCCAAAGACTCGCATCGCCCGACCTCTTGGAAGAAGGAAGCAGTGCAGCTCCGCAAAGCAACGCGGAGAAACTCAGAACTTAGAGAAGTTCAAGCCAGCCGATCTCCGTCACGAAACCGGACACCTTCGCCTCCTCCTTCCTAGACTGCATCGCAAGAACTGTTTACAAACTGCAGAAGATCCAAAACAACAACAACTTGCAACGAACTAACGCCGGTCCGCGATCGACCTCACGGACATCAGGAAGCCTACCACCGGTCAGGGTGCAGAAACCTCCTCAGCAGATAGCCTCAAAGCAGTAACACAAAGTTTCCTTTACTTACTGAAGGTGCAACTAAATTTAAGATAAGGCTAATACCCTCTGCTTGGTGTGTCCTTCTTGGTTATGGTTCTAGAAACGAGCAGCAAGAGTTTTGGACTGTCAGCAAAACTTTTACCATTCCATTCAGACAGTGCATGAAAGTTAGACAGCGTGTGTGTGTGTGTGTGTGTATGAGTGTGTTCGCGTTACCATGATCCTAGGTTTAGCGTTTTGTATAAGTAGAATAGCTTTCAACAAATAAACGTGTGTTTCATTTATTAAGAACCAATTGTCTTGTGTATTGTGTTTTGGACAAGTCAACATTGCCTAAAGATCCTGAGCTACCCTGCTCCGACAGAAGGAAACCCTATAGTTTCTTTAGTTTGTTGGCCACAGATTAAAGTTACTGTTGAACATGCTTATTGATTAGCATGCTGGTCGTATTAATCAAACCGAGTGTATTTCATATTTCAAACTTAGAATAAACTGTAGTTGAATGACTCTTTGTGCTAACCATAGAGCTAATTTAAAGGAAAACAATTTTAAACGTAAGGTTATTCCCCAAAGTTGATTAATAAAGAACCTTATTAAATAATACCTAATTAATGCCTTACATAATGGTGGAGATAAAGGGGGCAATATTTGACTGTCCAATTTCATAATCATAAGCAATTTTAACCGTATTGTACTATTTCTGGATCCGAAATAGAATAGACACAGAGACACAGAATTGTTGTTTAAACTATTCGCTGTATTAAAACGGCCTCAGAGCGCGAGTAAAAGAAGCTACACGAAGTTGCTTTCTTGTGAATTAAAACTGCAGTATTTTGACGTTAAATGTCCGCTGAGGCATAACGTACAAGTCGCTAAAGAGCGCAAAGAGAAAATAAGTGTGTTCCTTGTTTAATCTCTTTTAAAGGCCTTGATTATAGAATCGCTTGCATCGTGCGTGTTCCACGTGTAGGGATCTATAAACTCTCCCCCTTGGTAAGAAAGCTTAGCCTTGCAAACTAATGCTGTTCACCGTTACTCACTGAAAATAGTGAATCGAAAGCGTGACGCTCAGAACGAGTGTTCAGAACGCGTGTGAGGGAGACGTTGAAACTTGTGAAACTTGATCAAAGTGTTTTGCAAATTAGTTCAGATCCGCCGAGATCGCAGAACTTCTTATTTATTGCAGTTAAATCTGTAAAGTTGTTGCCTCACTCGCTGAGTGAAGTCTGAGCTGTAAGAAATTCTCTAAGTGAAAGACACTGTTTTCCCAGGTGAGAAACCGGAAAAATCGCTATAGCAACAATCCGGGAGTCCTAGAAGACCATTTCCGGGTCAACTCCAAGAGCGCATGCGCAAACCGTCAGCGCCATATTTGAAGTTTGTAAACAAACTCTAGCTAACGGCAAAGCTAACGCTAAGCCAACTGAAACTAACCTGCGTGCATTGAAACCTATGCAAAGCCAGCAGCATCAAAGGCTAACTTAGCAAATAGCACTGCTTGTCTAATACGTTGTACGCGGTTTGTACAGTGTGTTTTAAAGTGCTTTAATCATACTAGTGGGTTTCTAACATAACTTACCTCATTCCTCCTCACATTTTTCCCTTTTCTATAATTTCCTCTCAATGAAAGAGCATTGACAAATGTTTTAATCTGCCATCAATATTGGTCTGTGATTTTAGGTTCAATAATAACTCGTCATTGATTCGATTGCATTATTCTTATCAACTGCGGTAACTACGGATCCTTGCATTTATAATTTGAAATATTAATGCCATTTCCTAAATGAAATTACATTTCATTTTATTGACATTGCAAACAGCATTTACTGGTTGATGTTTTGATAATTGTTCTGCAACTTTTGATGACAACTTTATTTGAATCTGAATCAGCAACTGCCATTATTGTTTTGAAATTTTAATTTCACTGGCTGAGTAATTTAATTATAATTGCATTTACAATTTGAATAACAACCTTGAATTGTAATTCTTAACCACAGTTATTGATTGGAAATTCAAATTTCAGCTATAGCTATTTAGGGTTCGGGCTTCCCCATTCAAAGGCTATTTGTTGATTTAATTCGATTGTGATTGCTCTTATAATTTCAATAATACCTAATTAAAATTTTAATCACCAACTTCCGTTGGTGATTTAAAATTTTTGTTTTTATTTCAGTTGCAGTCAATTTAGGGTTAGTCTCTCTACATTACGGCCAATGTTGATTTAATTTATTCACAAACTGCTTCCATAGCAATACCAACTGCATAAATTTAATCAACGACTGGCCTGAACCTATTTTACTACCTCAATCATAGTAATTAGAGTTTGATTAAGATACTTAATGATTACTGTAATTTCGATTACTCAAAACCTTTGGTAACACCCTTCCAAAATGTTTAATCATTAATTATCAAGCTAAATTTAATTTAGTTTTACAACAAATCACAAACCCTAAGTGCCTTGACTCAACAGCGCCACCCCCTTTGTCAACCTTGTTACTGTGGAGGAAAACTCTCTCTCTCTCTCTCTCTCTCTCCTGCTGCTGTCCTCTCCTGGTCTGTTTGCTGCTGCTGCATCTGGAATCCACCCGTGAGGAACACGAAGCAGAGAGCCTAGTTTGAAACATTTTAATCATTAGTGGGTGAACTTGACGACTGGGTTTCAAAACTGCATATGCTCACCAACCTTCCCTTCTCAGCATGAATAATCCTGCCAGCTAAAAGCTGGCCCACAGACACCCAAAGCGCCAGTAGAGTCAAACACGCATCCCTAGAAAAGTTGAATAACAATCACAGTTCTGGTGTTCAGAAACCCCCACTCAGCAATCCCTTCCCCAGAAAGCTTGACCCACTGTGGTGCTAGGAAAGTGTGTTTTCTCTCCTCTCTCTCTCTCGCTCTCCTATATTTTACAGGTCGCTCCAACCTTTCTTCGTAAGAAAAAAAAAAAAGGAAGGAAGGAAGCACCGCCTCTCACAGAAGACTGAAGGCATCCAGCCATCTTCTGTTTCCTGTTCTTGTTGTGTTTCTTTCTCTCCTTGTTCTCTAGCTGTCTCCCTGTGTGTGTTCTCTAATTGTCTCCCCAGAAAGCCAGTTAGAAGCACACCCACCAGAGGACCGCAGTTGCAGAGAACCACGCCCACCTGCACATCACACACCCAACATTACATCACATTTTACACCGCACCCTTACACCTGCCTTGCCTTGTTTGTTTGTTTTGTTTTGTTTTGTTCTCTTCCAGGTCTGTGTCAGTCACGTTTCTAACTCCCCCTCACCGAATCTCAACATGTCTTGAACAACTCCGCCGATCACTGGGAGGACTTGGCTAACTGTCGCAACAAGCAGCCTCCTACCCAAGGCTGCGGAGGCATTACTGCACCAGACACAAGACCAGCTGGATGACAAAATAACCAGCCTCATGCAACAGGACCCAAGTCAAAGTTTCAGCCACAAAGACCTGGCTAAAGCAACCGGCTCCTTAAGCCACACACTCATCGCTTCCCTCAAACTGAGCAACAGGCACACCGCCCATCTCCAACAGGAGCTGACACGTGCACAGCGACACATCGAGCAGCTGGAACTGGAGGCTCAGGAACGACAGGAAAAGTCAGATGAAGTGGAACAGGATGCGGAGGAGGTCACCATGCTTAAACAGACTTTGGAATCCACCACAAGGGAAATTAAACAATTTGAAAGAGACTACAACGACGTCGCCGACAAGCTACAGTATGCAGAGCAGCTACTGAACAAGGCAAAGACCGACCTCAGAGACAAAACCAGCAAAATCAAGGCGCTCGAAGCTCACCTGAAAAAGTCAAGGAACGAGGTCAGCCGCCTAGCACAACAGCTGGACTACGTCAAAGAGGAGTCTGACACTGTCAAAGAGGAACTCCGGCATGCCTATGAGCTGCGCCCAGAGCCATCACGGACACGAAGGGTGCCAAGCTCACCGCTGGCAAGTAGAACCGGGTCCCCTGTTCCTTAACGGACACGTGATCAAAGCGGCTCCCTCCGATGAACTTTATCACCAGAGATCATCGCACGGGCTGGACCTCAAAGACCTGGACAAAATCGCCAGAAACATCACAAAGTTCACTCCAGGCATGTCAAGCAGCCCAGATGTTCAAACCTATCTACAGGACGTCGATTTCCACCTGGAGGTAAGACCGAACGTCACAGATAAAGATAGACTTTATTTACTCAGGGCAACATCTAGCCCTGAGGTACGCAGCTTCCTCGACCGGCAGCCTGCGCAAACAAAGACTGACTACCACCTGCTCCGAGAGGCCCTCATCAACGAATTCGCCAACCCTGAGTCAGAACAAGGACTGGTGGCCACCCTGGAGACGAGACAAGGCCATCACGGAACTCCCCAGGCCTACTACAGCCGACTCACACAGGCATACTTTGGAACCCGTAATGAGCAGGACATGGAGCAAGACTTAAACTTCCAGCAGAGAACGAGACTCCCACACAGGTACTCGTCCCAAGCAGAGAAACGGCCGCTGGGACGAACCACGTGGACGACAACACTCGCCTGGACGCTACTGGGAAAAGTCATGGGACCGACCAAGACCCCATGAAGGTCAGTGGGAGAGATCGTGAAATCAGCCAGCCCCATCTGGAAACAAAAGGGGGAAGAGCTCATGGGAGTCCAACGACACCTCCAGGGGGGTAAGCGACAGACACACCCGGGGCCACCAGCCCGAGAAGTCGACGAAAGAACTCTCAAAGATCCCAGCTCGACCGAGCTCAAACTGAACCCACGCCTGACAAAGACAGAACATCACCATGCTTTGACTCACAAGAACTGCTGAAAATGATGATGAGAGAATTCTTCCAACGAAAGGAGGAGGATCGGAAATGGGAAAAGAAAGAGAAGCCCGATTCAGCCTGACTAACCGCCGGACAAGTAAGCAGCGACCACCTGCCACAGCAGAGCACAGAGAGCAGCACTTCACCCTCACAAAGAACCATAACAGCCATAACTTCAGATGGACAAGAAATCCCACCTGAGAACACGACAACAGAGTTCGACACGAACTCAAACACAGATGCTTCAGATCCCTGCAGCATCCAGCAAACACCTACCGCCAAACCCTCTCGGGTACCAGAATGTGCTGTCTTGGTCGTCTGCCATTCCTCCGAAGAACCTCAGTTCAGCCCTGACATCCTCCCTCTCTCATCCCAAACTCCAGTCCCGCAACTCTTTGGGAACCTCATAGAGAAAGGTATCGTAAAGAAGTTTTACCTCTCCATCATCATTGAACGCCACATTAAAGTCGAAGCCCTCCTCGACACGGGAGCCGACATCACGCTGATGTCAACAGAACTTCTGGAATAAGTCCAAGAAAGAACCCAGAAGCTTCACGGCCCCTCTCAGACTTCAAAGGTGTGAGTTGAACCTGCAAGCATACTCTCACACGGGCCTCCAACTGAAACAGGTTGTCCCAATTCACCTGACAGTGGGACCTATGGACCTTGTTCACCCAGTATATGTCTCCCCACTAAAGACATATCCACTTCTCATCGGAAAGGACCTGCTTAATCGCTTTGAGCCACTAATAGACTTTAAACACCTCAAGATGTGGACGCAAGTCCGCGAGCCTCTGCCCCTCCAGTCAGTAAACACCAACAAGTCGCAGTGTCAAACCACAGACACTGCCCCCTCCTCACTGACTGGTGATGCAACGCCAATGTCAAGTTCAAGCTCAGCTTCAAGCAGCAAGACTCAAGATCCTTTCCTCTGCGCACTGCAAGCATCTGACCCAGACTCAGGCTCCTTTCAGATCATGACCTCCATAAATGTCCAAGACATGCAAGTAGCAGATGTGACACTAGTTCTGTGGGCAGAAAACTTCATCAGCCTGAAGCTCTTCAAAGCTTTGAAACAGAAGTTTCAAACTTGCCACATGTCTCTAAACACAGACAAACACTTTCCCTTAAGTCCATGATCAGCAAACATGGCCACCTCCAAAATCACCTGCGCTGTGGACATAAGATGGAACGACAGACAACTGAGCCACTACTTCCTCGTTGTCCCTAACTTACCGCATGACATCTATATGGGAGCAGACATCATGACTCGGCTCAACGCCTGCATCGACACTGTGAACAATGCCATCTGGGCTCCCCTGTCAGCTCAATCAAAGTCACCTGTCAACCTGCAAATCTTCGATCTGGTCAAACAATACCAGATGCATGTGCCATGATCAATGAGCGAGAAGTAACCATACCTGCTTACCACAAGAGTGTCAGCATTCGTCTCAACATGCGACCTGGCCAAACTCTAAACAGTAAGCTAAGCTTCTTTCAACCTTCCAGGACATGCCTAAAACTAGGATTGACACTGGAAGCCACACCCCTCATTGACGTGTCATCTCGAGCTGTGTATGTCCTGTTCAACAACTGTACGGCCAAAGACATCCGTCTCCCCAAAGGCAGTCACCTGGGATGGCTCATCAACCAGGCTTTCCATGACTTTGAACTGACAATTCCAGTCATAGGCCCCATACCAGCTCAGTTAATGTCAGACGAACACGATGACACAATGACTTTCACAAGACCACAGGAAAACATTGCCATCACTTCTATCCTGCCACTGTCTAGAGAAAGCGTCTGCCGATCAGAGGTAACCAACAACACTCACCTGGCGGTCTATGCTATAACAACACAGCATGAGATGAAGGCACCTCAAAGGGCAAACAACCTGACCCCGAGCTCCTCAACAACCGCCACAACAGCAGAACCCTATGAAGGATTCAACATGCAAATCCAACTAATCCTGAACGACGCTGACGCCCTCCACAACGACATGGATCGGCAGAGACTCAAAGAAGTGCTGTGCAAGTACAAAGACTTTTGCAAAAGACTCATTAGACTGTGGCCTAACTGACATTTACACAGTGCGCATTCCGACACACCCAAATTCGCCACCCACATTTGTGCGACAGTACAAAATCCCCATTGCATCATACGAGCCAGTTCAGGAAATCATTGACTCCATGCTGGAAAAGGGGGTCATCCGACCGTGCAACAGCACATACTCGGCTCTGATATGGCCCGTTCTAAAACCCAACGGCAAATGGCGACCCACAACCAGCAGGTGCCCCTGTCACGATGGCCCATGACCCAGTTGGACCAGGAACTGCCCAAAATCAAAGGCTCAATGATCCTCTCCATGCTGGACGTCGCCTCAGGATTTTGGACCATTCCTGTCCACCCTGATGATCAACACAAGCTTGCATTCACCTTTGCCAGTCGACAATACACCTTCACCCGGTGCCCCTTCGGCTATGCCAACTCTCCAGCAGAATTCAACATCTTCCTGAGTAAAGCATGCCCAGATGCCAGAGCCAGAGGCAATCTTGTGTTTGTGGATGACGTCCTGCTGAAAAGTGCGAACATCACAGATCCTTTCGAATTTCAAAGAAATTGACCATGTCCTAAACCAGCTGACAGTGGCCGGAGCAAAGATCGCATTGCAAGGGCAGTGGTGCAAAACTAAGGTGAACTATGTCGGCCTGCTTGTTGGACGAAATGGCATCGAACCACAGTCCAGTCGCATCCACACCTTCCAAAATATCAAGACACCCTCTGATGTCGCTGAGCTGCGCAGCTTCCTCGGAGTGTGCAATTATTCACGGCAGTTCATCGAAAACTACGCCAACATCGCACGACCACTAACTTCACTCCTGAAGAAAGACAAACCCTTTCTATGGTCCACAGCCCAGGACGCAGCAGTGAGCGAACTCAAGCAACGCCTGTGCTCCGCCCAGTGCCTGGCCTACCCTGACCCAGGAAAGGAGTTCTATCTGTAAGCTGGTTTCTCCAAACATTGCCTCAGCGCAGGTCTGTACCAGCTCTACGACAAAGACATGAGAGTGGTCGCTTATGCAAGCAAAACGCTGCTGCCCCCAGAATGCAAATACTCTGACTGTGAGAAAGCACTGCTTTGCACTGTGTGGGCTGTTCAGCGGTTCTCCAATTACATCGGCGCACAAAAGGTCATCATAGAGACGTGCCACCAAACAGTCACCTTCCTAAACAGCCAGCACATCAGAGATGGCGTAGTGACTAATGCACGGATAGCCACTTGGTTGATGACACTGCAAGGATGAGATGTCGAGGCCAGGTATGCCCAAAACCACAAGTCAGCACTCGGAGATGGGCTAGCCGCCTGCCAGAACGTGAGAACGTGTGCGAAGGCATGCCCACAGCATATGTCGATGGCTGCTCCTACAACCACAATGCTAACTTGAAGGCCAGAGCAGGCGTGGTCTGGCTCAACAATGACCCCTGCCCTCCGCAACAATTCAAATTAGGCCAGCACTCATCACATTATGCAGAAGTAGCTGCCATCCTCATCACCCTACAACAAGCCGCAGCTCACAACATCAAAGAACTCCTCATCTGCACAGACTCGAACTATGCCCGTCTCAGTTTCACATGCCATCTAGCGGGGTGGAAACAGAACGGATTCAAGACTGCAAACAACAAACCCGTCAAACACCAGGAACTCTTCCAAGCATGCGATGCCATCATCATAGAGCATGACATGCTCACCTATTAGAAGAAGGTCAGAGGCCATTCCCGCCAACCAGGGCAGGACAAAGACCTCAACGATCAAACCGATGCCCTCGCCAAAGCAGGTGCATTGCATGGAGAGTCCTGGACATGCAAATCCCTCCCACCCAACCCATCTGTTGCTGTCGTTACCCGCCGCCAACACACCGCTGGCTCTCTCAACCCCACCTCCGCCCATGTCACCCTCTCACCTCAGTTCGCTGCTGACGATCTAGTCACACTCCAAGCCTCGGATACAGCTCTGCGAGCCATCATCTCTCACATAACCGACCCGCTGACTGCTCCAATCTCACCATCGGACCTCTCGGACTCTTCTGATCTCCGCCACCTGCACTCCGTCCAGCACATGCTGCACCTCAAAGACGGCGTACTCACGTATGTCCCTGAGCCACTCACTACGCCAAGGCTCGTAGTCCCACAGGGCCAAAGGGGGATGATGCTGATACACGCCCATGATGCACCATGCGCCGGACACCACGGTGCCAAGGCCACCTACGAGACGCTAAAACAAGTCACATACTGGCCTGGGATGCAGCAAGACGTGGCGGAATACGTAAAAGGGTGCCTGTTGTGATGTCAATTCCAACCGACAAATCCAAATCACCGCGCACCGCTGCAGAGGAAAGGAATGACCTTCCCATGGTCGGACCTTCAAATAGACTGGGTGGGACCCCTGCCACGATCAACGCGAGGCAACAAGTACTTCCTCACTGTGGTTTGCGAATTCACAAAGTGGGTAGAGTGTCTTCCAGCTCCCAACGATACAGCAGAAACAACAGCCTGCCTGTTAATGAACCACGTGTTCTCAAGATTCGGACTGCCGCTGAGTGTCAACTCGGACCGAGGGACCCACTTCACCGCTGAAGTCATGCAGGAAATGTGGAAAACCCGAGGCGTACAGGCTAAGCTACACATAAGTCACCATCCCATCTCATCGGGACAGGTCGAACGACTTAATAAAACTGTGAGTAGCATGCTAAAGAAGTACATGGCTGCCAATCAAAAGGATTGGGATGTCAAGCTTCCGCTGGTACTAATGGCCATCAGGGCCACACCACACCAATCCACAGGAGTACCCCCATTTGAGATGATGACAGGGCGACAAATGACTCTACCCTTGCATCTGTTATACCAACCCGGGGACATGAACCTTGCCACTGCTTACACCACCCACCAGTACCTGGAAGAGCTGCCTCAGCACCTGAGAGCGACCTTCTAGTTTGCACAACAACAGCTCCAAAGCAGCACGGACGGCCGCAAGGCCTACTATGACAAGAAGGCCTCACATCAGGAACTCCATGTCGGAGACAAAGTGTGGTATTAGAATTCGCCCATCCACGGGTGAACAGTCCTACCCGCCTGTCAAAGAAACTGCTACCTCGCTGGACAGGACCCCACGAGATCACAGACAAGCTCTCGCCGGTGGCCTATCGGATCCAGATCAAACAAGGGCGCAGTGAGCCAGTTCTCCGATGGGTCCATCGGAACCAGATAAAGAGACACCAGAGCTC
>JAUMHE010024073.1:0-10734 GCA_032359235.1 Enteromius mattozi | reverse complement strand
AAAGCTCAAAGGCAATTGGTCTCTCTGGCGAGTTCCCATATGTAACGTCGAAGTGATTCGACTGAAAGGGTAACTGGTGTTTCCTTGATGCTGTTTGTGAAAGTTTGTTTGAACTATGGTTGTATGGCTGATACTTTGTTATCCACAGTTAAACATAGTAATAAAAAACATAATGGCTTTATGAAGTGAGGTGTAGGAATATTGTTTTGAATAGTTGCAACTGTGGCTTTAGGCAGTTGCTGAAGTGACATATTAAAGGGTGGTTACTAGCAAAATGTCTATGACAATCTTGTCAAAAGATCTAATCCCGGTCAAAGTGTTGGTAAGCTGATGTGTGTTACTGGTGATGGATGATGGTAAGCTTTCTGGAGAGGAAGGATAAACAAACAGTATAAAAAGTACTTTGAAAGTGTTTTAATGCCTAGGTTGCATATATTGTAAAGGAGTCACTGAATGTGAAAGTCATGCTGGGAAACCAGCCAACTTATTATATCACTGTGAAGAAACAGCTGCTGCTGACGCACAGGACAGCTCAGTGCTCCTTACTCTAAGTCTAATTTATGCCTACAAGATAAACCCCCCAGAAAAACTGGTTTGAATGAGTCCAACACATAACCTAGAACTGTCTTCAATACGTTGAGTTCAGTATATTGAGTGAGCTATATTTGACAATTGCTATGGCAACTTTATTTATATAGCATAATACACAAGCTGACAAATGTTTTACAGTGACACAAAAAATACCTATCACACAGGTAACATATAATAGCTGACTTATACTTAAAAATCCTGTACAATAGCAGAGTCTCTAATATGTTTAGGTCTCTAATATGTAAGCCTCCCCAAAAAAAGAAAGAAATACATTCAAGATCATTTTTGCTTAACTAATTGCAGATATATGACAAAATGATCTACAATAAGTGCTAAATTCATCTTTTACTATTTATCAATATTACATTATTCCACATACAAGTGTAAGTGTTAAGGTAAAAAAAATATTACAAATAGGCTGTTAAATACAGTTGTTTTTTATAACGTTTTATTTTTTCTTGTGTATTTGTACATTTAAAATGTGTTATAATATACAGTATATTGTTTTGATCTGATTGGCATTTTTAATTGTTAATGTTACTATTTTCATAGTGTGAAAAAACTAGGTACAGTTTAATCCTTAAACAGCATAAAAATTATTAGTGTATTAGGAGGCCTATATTGAGCCCTCAATAATTAAGAAAAAGTGACATCTTTCGGTATCGTACGTGACAGGGGCGTGCAGATCCATGTGCAGTATGTATTCAGAGTCAGACAGGCAGGGTCAAAAACAGTGTCAGAAACAATACAGACTATCCAGAGTCATAAATGATAAACCAGGCAAAGTCAGGGCAGGCAGCAAACAATCAGAAAATGGGAAACAGACTGAGATCAGCAAACAGAAAAGACACTAGGAAAAGTAAACGCTCTGTAATGGCTGGTAGGCAAATCAAGACTTCGCGAAGACTGAGTCTCTGAGGGCAGCTTAAATAAGGGAGCTGATGAGGGATACCGGTGTGGGTGATTAGTCTCAGGTACGGGGTGTTGTGGATAATGCAGTCCAAGGTGTAGTTCAGCTGAGGTGGTGAGGTGACCTCTCCTGGTTGTAGGAAATTTTACATATTTCAGAAATATGGCATGTGATTGCACAGGAAACAATCATGGATCAGAAATTTGTCATGCGTACTAATAGTGAAAGACTACGCACAACACATAAAAGTGAAAATTTCTCAGCAGTGTGGGAGCTGACTGGAACAGCGAATATACAACTGATACCTTTGTTCATGTGTTGGGGAGCCCCAAACAAGAAATTGACCACAAAAAAGTTCTCCCCACTACTATATTAGTAACTAGCTACCCTCTTTTTAGTTGTGATGTAAGCATATTGTGGCTAGCGGCGCTTCAGGAAAATGCACCCAGGCTCTGCAACAGCATGAAGATTGACAAAATTCAGCAAGATTTTTTGGGTGAACTAATAAATACATTTCAATATGTTAAACATAATTTATTAATCTTCCTTAGCAAATTAAAACACTGGGATTAAAATTAAAAGAAAAACGTTGCAAAAGGCTAAAACATTTAACCTATAATCTAAAATAAGCACTGAAAACTAAATAGAAATATATATTTATAAAGTGAAAACTAAAATAACTAGATGCAAAATTATAATAAATATGAAAAATAAAATTCAAAGTTATAATAAATTTGGTCTGAACCCGGATTATACCAAGGCAGAATATCCATATGCCTTATACCAAAGCACAACGCACATGGTTCTGGAACTGAATCTGTTAGTAAAATATAATTTGTCTGTTTGTAAAATATAATAATCTCTTTGCTTCAACCCTCAACTTCCCCTTAAATTCTGTCCTATCTCTTTAAGAAACAATAAGGCTTCTCTGTAAGCCCATCTAAACAACAGTTAATAAATACTGGTTTTCTTACTTGACCTTGTTATTCGTACAGTAAAATGTTTTTATAATGCTTTTTCAGACATGCTTGATTTCTTCCATTTTTTTTCCAAGGACTGGATGACAGTGAGGCTTTGTTTTACAAAGAAGCAAAGTGTCATGCATGCTTGCTATTGTTTTGCTTTAGAAGACATGGAATGTAACGCACAAGTGCTATGTGTTTCATGGGTGTGGCATCTGAGGCTGAGAGCGAGAAGATAACAAAATTACAAAGATAGAGTCCTTTTATGGACATCTTTGTTTCCTGCAATATAAAATACCTCAACAAACAAGATCTTACAATCAACAAAATGGTCTGTTCAATATTCAAACTTATTGCTGTTGTATGTGATGCTGAAGAGAGCTTATGGTGCATTAGACCTCTTAAAAACAGAGTAGGGACACTTGTTTTTTTTCCTATGGAATGCATTATACTGTAGTGTTGTGCAGTCCTGTTCCTGTACACCAAGGAGATTTAATCCAGTCTAACAACTCACACACTTTTCCTGTTGCCTGGGATTGTCCGTTAATCCCAAAGACTTTTCATAGCTAGTCCAGGTGTGTTTATTTAGAATTGAAGCTAAATTAAACACAAATACGCCTGCCTAACCTGCCAAAGAACACAATCAAAACACCTTTATTTACATAGTGCTTTTAACAGCACAGATTGTGTCAAAGCACTTAACAATATTACATTGGAGAATAGAGTGTCAGTAATGTATAATGACGAGATTAAACACTTTATTTTCAGTTAAAGGCATTTCATTATTAATTCAGAGACATCATTTTCTAGCTCAGTTTAGTTTAATAGTATCTGTGCAATCAAATCGACCATAATCACTAGAAATTAAGTGTCATATATACAACAAAAATCAATTAAAAGATTAATAATAATTAGTTGTAATTTTACTTTTTTTTTTTTTGCCACTATCCTAGGTTTTGCCCATTTGTCAGTAGATTTTTTACTTATTTAAAACACAATAATGTTATATGCTTCCTTATTATTTTATATATTTTAATATATACAAGTCAGAATAAGCATGTTGTTTGATTTTTTTTTTTTTTACAAAGAAAAAATATTGTGTTATACTGAATGACAGTGTAACATATTTCAACCAAATTTTGACATTTTATTCTCCAAAAACATATTTGAAACCTTAAAAGCAGACAATTCACTTACATTTAATGTACTTTCTTTGGACATAAAATTGGGTGAACTTTTGTGAATTTCTTTTGATGCACACATCTTGACATCTTTGACCCATATACAAGTTTAGAATCTCTCTTTCATGATCCCTCAAATCTTTTCATAAGACATGGCAACATTTCTTGGATAACATCAAAGGTTTACAATACTCTCCTCATAGTGCTGACACACAGTAATTAACTTCTATGGGAAGAGGGAAGATACATGTTTGACAAAGAAATGTTTAATTGTGTTTATTTAAAGAATAAAGATAGAAAATAATGATGCACTGCATTCTCAGGGTATATTTAACATCAACATGAAGCAAATGAATCTGATGTCTTGAGATTTATGGCTATGTGAGACCATCCAACACTTCTCAGAAACACAGAATTACCCACGTACACAAGTAGGGACCTTTTGTTGTGAAGTAGTATTCAAAGCAGTTATGTAAGGCAGCAGGGCCATCACGGATGACAGCATTTCCTGTTGGAAAAAAAGTGTGGTGAGAAAATGTGGTGTGATTATTTTTCTGCGACATGAGTGGCTGAAGTAGCTATCAGACCACAGGTTTATTATAGTTTACAGTTTCTTACTTGATTTCCTGTTCTAACAAAGCTGAGGTGATCTTACTGGCACATGAATAGCTGCATAGTTGGTGTGTCCTTAATTCAATGTTAATTTGCTAACCTACAGCTAAAGGCTTTGTGATGAGCTGAAACCACCCAGAATTCCCAGAATTCTTCTTCTAGTACAATAACATTTATTTCTATTACTGTTGTGATAGTTGTTTGAAGACACTAGTTTCAGTACTAAAGGCATGTGATATTCCATTTTTAGATCCTATCAAAAGCGTACATGTGGGATGCACATTGCAAAAGACGTCATTAACAAAGTGAACTTTTAAGTTCTTCTTCTGTACTGGTAACAAACCGAACTGTTTCGCAGCAGAAACATACGTGCACACTGACTCATGGATATTGCGAAACTGCCTAGACTTTATTCACTCTCTCACATTGCTGTACTTGGTTTTCACAGCAGCTTAATAATGGTCTGAGCGGTAGAGAAATCAATCAGCTACAGCTACTTTATTAACAGAAATGAAAATTCTTTACAAAGACAGCAGGTTTCAAGAGCTTTAAAGCAGAAGTCATTACAAAGAGTGTAGTGATGCTGTACAATACAATAGCTAAGCAAATAATTTATCATATCAATCATGACACATATATACTTTCAAGTGGCCAACATCTGATACAAATCCGATAATATCTATAGCCGTGTCAGATTCACTTTACAAGAACTGAAATCAGACACTTCAGTATAAATCAATGGCTACACTACACACTACAAGTTCTTCAGAAGATAGCATGGCATAAAGTAAATTTAAATTCAGATATCTTATGTATATTATATACATTAATGTAGATTTGCTATAGTTGTTTATTAACAGACATGCTAATCCCTGAGGCCAAGTGTCAGGGTTTCTATGAGGTAGGACTCAAAACCAGAATTAGTGTTGACAATTTACTGACAAAACAACTGACAGGACAGGACAGGAGGGGAGTGAACACAGCCCAGACAACAGGCAGAGAATGACTTGACAACAAGCAGGCCTAGAGGGACAACCACAGAGTCCAGTCTAGTATGGCAGACTGCCAGAGAGGACCAGTGGCTCATTCTGCTGATAAAAAAAAGACTCTACGAGTCTAGACTGGGGACTGATGTGAGACTAAAACAACAAACAACTTGGTAGGGGATAAGCAGCATAACAGGATTAGAAAAACAAAGTAAACACAAACATTACACAACGGGTTACATTATAATGAACGTACAAAACAAGAGGGAAAGAAAGTACAATATAAAGGAGAGAACGAGAAGGACAGGTGACAACACTGGCAAGATGAGGACTAAACAAGGGGGCACGAGGTGGCAGGACAAGAGGAGCACATGGCAAATACAAACAAAGCCAGAGTGCTCAGACACAAACAAAGACACGTTGAACAGAGACAAGACAAACAAGGCTGTCAGGGCAGGATCCTGACACCAAGGCACATATTTATCAAAATTTTTTGAATTAGAATCAGAAGAGTCAAGTATTTGCAAACACAAGGAATTTGACTTGACGACATAATCTTCCAGTGCAGACATACTGTAGTGCAAGTACAGACATAGTGCAGACATACATGATAGTGAAAACATACATAAGAATAACACATTAAAAATGGAATATAGCAGTAATATAGGAAAAATAATAATATACTATATACAGAAATAGATGTATATGGGGAAAATGTAATTGGTTAAGTACACATGTTATAAGTGTCCAGATATGTTATGTACAAAGTGTACAAATTTTGGGTTTTGTGTATAAATATGCCAGATGTGACGGACAATGTATATTTAGAAAGCTTAGTTGTTGAGGCTAAATATAGCTTGTTGGAAAAAAACTGGTCTTGTGCCTGGCTGTTAGTGCTCTGTATTGCCGACCAGAAGGCAAGAGTTCAAAGAGAGAGTGGGCTGGGTGTGAGGGGTCCAAAGTGATTTTCATAGCCCTTTTCACTCTGGATATGTAGAGATCTTGGAGGCTGGGCAGAGGAGCACAGATAATCCTCTCAGCAGTCCTGATTGTCCGTTGCAGTCTCTTAAAGTCTGATTTTGAAGCTGATCCAAACCAGACAGTTATGGATAGACACAGGACAGACTCAATGATGGTGGTGTAGAATTGCTTCAGCAGTTCTTCTGACAGGTTACATTTCCCCAGCTGAGGAAGGAAGTACAATCTCTGCTGGGCCTTTTTAGCAATGTAGTCAATGTGAGTGTCCCACTTCAGGTCCTGAGAGATGGTGGTGCCCAGGAACTTGAATGACTCCACTGTCATTACAGTGCTGTCCATGATGGTGAGTGGAGAGAGAGCAGGGGGGTTCCTCCTGAAGTCCACGATCATCTCAACTGTTTTGAGCATGTTGAGCTCCAGGTTGTTAAGACTGCACCAGACAGCCAGCTTTTTAACCTCCTGTTTGTAAGCAGACTCATCACCATCCTGGATGAGGCCGATGACTGTGGTGTCATCCACAAATTTCAGGAGTTTGACAGAGGGGTCTTTTGAAGTGCAGTCATTCATGTACAGGGGGAAGTGGGGAGAGAATACAACCCCGCCTTTCTGGTAATCCACTGACAGATAGAGGTGGTCACGAAGAGCTGTGTCAGTTTGTCTAAGAGAAGGTCAGGCTCAATGGTATTGAAGGCTGAACTGAAGTCCACAAATAGGATTCTTGCGTAATTCCCGGGTCTGTCGAGGTGTTGTAGGTTGCAGTCTTACTTGGTCTTAAGTACTGAGAATTCATTAAATGTACTCGTTCTTTCAACTTTAAGAATAAACATTAAATAAAGTTATGAAATGTCTTAAAGCTAAGATTCACTCTTACTCTTCCATTATTTAAGACAGCTTGAGAGGTCTCTCAAGTGGTTAGGAATTGGCAGTAGGGCCTTTTTCTTGTCAGTGCTGGTTAATGTTGAACTTGCCCTTTTTAACATATTTCCGCTGTAAATTCAGCAAGCAGTAGCCTAGCGCTTCTTTGTTCCGCCAGTTGAGTTTTCTTTTGAAATCCACAGTGACTGATTGTATCTTAACATCTAGGCTATATAGGCAGGTCAGTTCATGGTTGTGCTGATATTGCCTGTTTCTGATTACTTTGATGACGTCAAAAATGCAGTAGGCACCTATCTGTAGTGATGCAGCGCTGAGCTTTAAGAAACAATGTTTCTACTTAATTATCATGTCAAATAGAAATTCAGTTATTTTAAAAACATTAGGCTGCTTTTAGCCTCTTGCTGAGTTGGTTCACTTTCCGGCAATGAAGGTACAGTAAGTAAGCCATTGTGTTTTTATAAATAAATAAATATTTACATACTGAGCATGTGCCTGTTTGTGTAAAAGCCATAACATTTTCTTTTATGAATTTTATAGATTTTTAGTACACAAAATCCTATATATATATATATATATATACTAAAGGTTGTCTACACATAGAGCAAATGATAAATCAATGATGATTTTTACTAATAAAAAAAGATTACTCTGAATCAAAGAAATGAATAACTGATGATAAAACATTCAGGTGTAATGAACGAACATTTTCTGTGATTAAAAAAAGAGGCTATTTTATTAACAGAAGTCACAGGGCAGTATTGACAACAATGTTTCTGTGTGTGTGTGTGTGCAGCGACCTCTCTTGCTCTGGAGAGAAAGGGTTTATTTTTGTCCAGTGCAAGCTCATCAATTCTCTCAAAAAAAAATATATGTGAAATATGTAAACTGAGGCTAGAGCACACTCACTAATTTCTCAAGCCCACTCAGAATTAAAGTATTTAATTCTGGAACTGGGCCTGAATAAATCTAGCTCTTGTAACATATTGTACTTTATAGAAGAAACACACGATGTAAGTACATGTAAATATTTAAAAAATATATGCATAATAAATATACACAATACACAAACATATATATTATTTAAACAAACACTTTTATTTTGGATGTGATTAATCACAGTTCGTCGTTTGACAGAGTGCAGGGCCAGAGGAAAACCTGGAACCAGAGTCTTAAAGGGACAAACACTCAGAACAGTACACTGTGTTTGAGTAATTTTTACAGTAGTTAATATTTAGGTGATATTTGGGTTTTTTATGTCAGTAGGCTATGCTCCATTAAAATTTCTTTACAGTTAAAGTAAACATGCACATGGGGTTCATCGAATACTCCTTGCACCTGTTGTGTGGATTATTTGGTTTTATTCAGTGTAAATCTTTATTTAAAGATTTACAATAAACAACATGATATGCAGTCAGCCAAAACATAAAGAATTATTTATCCTGTTTGCTTCTGTGAGTGTGTTAACGTACGATAAGACATGTGACTGTCAGGTGTCTGATAATTTAACTCTTGGTAATGCTCTCAGATGATTCATTTGCAAGATTCTACTGTAAATGCTTAGTCGGGAACATCCCTACTCAAATACATTTCCCTCTTTCTTCCCTTGATTTTCTGAAACATTGTGCTGCAAATGAGAACTGCTTAGGTTTGGTAAAAATAATTGAAGAATCATCATTAATCCCTTATATATCTCTGAAGAAAACAAAATAATTCTAAAAGTCAATGAAAAAGCAGTCGGTCACTTTTTTTGCTCAAAGGATTATTATTGCCTTCTGAATCAAGATAGGCTAAGAGTTTGCTGGTCTTTTGGTTATTTCTCTCACTAACACTCACTGCAGGAACACGTGTCAATACTGTCAAGATATGCAGGCATGTTCAAAAAAAACTAATGTCTTTTTAAACACTAAATATTTGCATTGACAAGTCATTGTTTCTCACAGCCACTAAAGTACTCATATAAAACGACAAAGAGAAATTGTCCATCGTTCTGTTTCCAATACGCAAACAGAACGATTCCAATTGAAAGAGGACACACACAATGAACTCTTTAGCTACGAAAGGATTGGAGAACTGGAAAACACGTTTCCAATTTGATGTCTCTAGACTTCCACAGTCACTTTAGTCACTTGAGACAGGCAACACATGACATCTCTATATATTTTTCCTTTATTTTTTTTTTTTCTCAAACCTCACGTGACTTCCAACATATCAGATAACACAACAGGGAGATTTCTAGTCAGCTCTTTTGATGGTTGATGGTTGGTTGTTACATCTGTTTGCAAAGGGAGAAAACAAGATATAGTATAGTAGATGATCCTCACCTGCCCCTGCATTTAACATTCATTGCAAAATCATGTGAGATCAAGTCAATTATGTATCAAAACATATTGTTGAGAGTTAAATATAGTCATTGACAGATTTATTTTAAATCCAAATCAACATAAATTTGCCTGCTTTGTCTGTAGCTTGCTCCTACAGTATGGAACCTGGCACTGAGGGATTGAGGGACATTCAGTCTGACACGGGTGACATGTTTTCTTGAATGATTCACAGAATATACTAAAGCAGAAGCAGGGTTTACATTCCATTCATCATTTTATTTAACCTGTAGTATGTGTGGTGGAGTGCAGAATCTATTCAGGACTTTCATAATTTTTGTGCTCCTCCTCTCTGTCTCTGACTCATAGCAATCATAGGACTCTGACAAAAATAAATTTATTAATTAAAAAGTGGAAGTGAATGTGTACTGGTTTACACAGTGGGACCAAATCTCTCACAGACAGTGAAACCTGTGAAAGCTTGTGAACACCAGCCAGCATTTCCTATCAAACAGATCAATAATAACTGTACACTGGCAGTGGGCAGGGTTTACAAACTAAAACACACAATATGCACATTTTCAAATAACTGACTGTAGCAGTTTTTCAGATACAACTTAGCATGTTTCTTAAATATATTAGCAAACATATTATGGTATTTTATTTTTTTAAAAACTTACATACAGCACATTTAAAGCCACTAAATCCTAATGGAGACTAATACACACTACAGAAAACCATAAAGTTGTAATGATTGCAGCCTAATGGTAGTGGAAATCCTTCGAATTTCTGTCATGGTTTGTTTTTGTCAGCAGGGTCACCATGGGTTTTTGGTGTTATTTGCCATAAATGTGTTAGGATTGCTTAATATTGTGAGATAGCTACTGTTTGTAGTTGTGGTGGGCCTTTTTGGGAGAAAATCCAGGGTCGTTTTTTACTCCCAGTCCGTCGCTTCTGATTTGCAGGGCATTCTAATCAGAAATACAGGCTACATTTAATTACACAGCGTGTTTTATATGTATTTTTAAGATGCATTAGCGATGTGTAAACTAAATAATTATCCGTCTATAAGAAGACATGTGGAATAGCCTATCGCTTACCGTTAGATCTCGCAGACTTTGCAAGAATAACAAAACCGGCCATCAGAGACTGACACAAGCGGAAAAAAGGGGGGCTTTTGGACAGCCAAATCTGCTGCACTCTGTAGCAGGCACGTGCAGGGGGGGGGTGCGGAATGTGCTTAAGCACCCGCCCCTTTCCTCCAGGATGCCTCAAGTGCCCTTTTCTTGTTTTTTATTTTTATTTTTTTTAATGTGTATG
>JAUMHE010024072.1:0-10755 GCA_032359235.1 Enteromius mattozi | reverse complement strand
CCATTTACTAAAGAATTATTAATGATGGCTGTTACGGCTGGACTCAAGGTTGCAAACACTTCCTTAAAAAGATGAGCTGGAATGACATCAGACTCACAGCTGGATGATTTAACTTTAAAAATGAAATCAACAAGCTGCACGGAGGAAACAGGGTGAAAAGAAGTTAACAAATCTGTTGGTGAACAGCTTAATGGGGGATCAAATGTTGATGGCTTAATAGAAGCCTTAATATCCAGTACCTTATTTTCAAAACAATTGTGTTGGTGTGCATATGATATGCAGTGTTCGCATACGATATACATCTAATCCACAGTTTTAGATTTTAACTAAAGTTAGTTTTTTTGGCATACTATTTACACGCACATTCATGAGATTGGGTAGCAATAACTGCCACTGAATTATAACATCGTATCATATGCAAGTGCAGTGTGTGAACTATAGGAGGGTCAGACTCTTCTGAGGGAGCATTCATAGCTTAAGTGTTTTCGGTAGATAGATCTATTAGATCAGACACTGAACTACTGAAGAAAATGTTTTACATGTTTGCTTTGACCTTTTTGTGCTGCTGGAGTCTGATTGGTGAGTTATAAAAACATTTATGGATTATTATTTTTTTATCATTATTTTGTTTTGTTTTTTTGTTTTTTGTCACTGAGGCGGTACACATTTAAAAGCTAGTAACATGTACACTTATTAAAATACATTTAAGATACTAAAGATACTGATTTGCAGCTTTTATCAATGAATAAAGTACAAAGGTGTTCATTTTGAAAAGGTATCACCCTATTATATGTTATGAGTATAACTATTTTCTTAATAGTTTACTGTTCAAATCACATGATTCAACATAATAATATTATTAAAGAAATATTCAGTGAGCCTGTTTCATCTACTGATCTAAATTTATCATTTATTTAAAACACATTGAATATATTAAACACAATTAAACATTAACTTCTTTATTCTTTATTATCATTAACCTATTAACATTAACAAATTGTGTATTTGTTTTTAATAAATTATGCAACTTTACACATAGATTTTCCTCTACAGCAAAATAATACATTTAAAGATTAAAGATGTTTTGCACATTAACAATTATTGCAACAAAACATTAGTGGGAGTAGTAGCGGTGGTAGAAGTGGTACTATAATAAGATTTTACTGCATAATTTTAAATATCATAACTATATTTTCAGTCAATCCACAAGCAATTAAATGTTTTCTCTGTCTGCTTGATTTTCACAGTCTCTGTGTAACGGCAACAAAGAGCTACTTATATTAAAAAGAAAGTTTGTGTTATCAGTCAAAACTAAAATGAAATATTAACATTGCTGTGTTTTAATAACAATGGTGAATTTATCACAGCCGACAAAATTAACCACAGATGAAAGTTTTAATAACAGATTAGAATTGTAATCACTTTAAATTATAATCCATTGTGTTTAAAATTAAACGGTGCACTTAACATATGTCTGTTCTCATACATAACTTTTCACTTTTTTCATATCTTTTCATATCATTTGTTTCATATCTAACATTTTTTGTTCATGCTAGTCTTAAGTTGACGTGCACATAATAAAAACTGATTTCAGGATTTGTAAACCATCAGAAGTATTAATCTGTGTAAAATATCTTTTTTCTCCATGTGTGTTTGGTGCAGAAACAAATAAAATACAGTCAGTGTCAGTGATGGAGGGAGATTATGTTACTCTAAACACTGGTGTTACTGAAATACATGAAGGAGACCACATAGTGTGGACATTTGGAGCTGAAAAGTCTCAAATAGCAAAAAAGACGAAAAAGAAGCAAACTCTCTCCACATATAATGATACTACAGAGAGATTCAGAGACATACTGAAGCTGAACGATGAAACTGGATCTCTGACCATCACAAACATCACAACTCAACACGCTGGTGATTATCAGTTAGAGATAACTGCAGCGAATCTGACAGCAAAAACATTTAGTGTTTCAGTCTATGGTGAGTATAGAGATCATTACAAGTATTTCACTCAAACCAGGAGAGACAAACATGAATAATTTTTACTAAAAATAAATAGAATATTTCTGTAACTATACTGAAATGTTTAATCATTTTGCATTTTGAGATGAAAACACTGTCTCACTGTCAACATACTGAACATGTGCTCAACATACTGAGCCGACAAAAAGATTGTTGTCACCATTTACCTGGATTTCTCTCATGTTTTCAGCTTGTCTGCCTGTTCCTGTCATCATCAGTAACTCTTCACAATGTTCATCATCATCTTCATCATCATCATTTTATTCATTGTTGTGTTCAGTGGTGAATGTGAGTCATGTGACTCTCTCCTGGTTCAAAGGAAACAGTTTATTGTCCAGCATCAGTGTGTCTGATCTCAGCATCAGTCTCTCTCTACCTCTGGAGGTGGAATATCAGGAGAACAACATCTACAGCTGTGTGATCAACAATCCCATCACAAACCAGACCACACATCTGGACATCAGCAAACTCTGTCACACATGTTCAGGTACAGCAGAGCTAATATGTGTGGTGATTTATTGAGCTGATATCTGTCTTCTGTTTAATCTCAGACTGAAACACTTTCTTCTTTCTTCATCATCACAGCGCTGGATGGACTGTCTCTTTCTCAAACAGTGTCTCTGATAGCGCTGATCTCTGCTGGATCTGTGTTGGTTGCTGCCATCAGGATCTTTTGCATCTGCAGGAAACAACGAAAAACCGAACAAGAAGGCAAGTGTTACAGACTGACTTTAAGCATTATTGTAACAGTGAATATTTAAAAAAAATATTTACTAAATATTTTAGTCAAGTGATAGCCCTAATTCGAATTTAATCAAAACTATTCTCATAAGTTTGCAGTCAACACCATCTAGAATGTATGAAAATGAAAATACGGAAAATAAAAAAAATAAAAAAAATATTTTGATGTAACTCAGATGCATCAAAATACACATATTTATCTATAATAACATTGAGCAACGCTCTTTATTCATTTCACTGACACACATGAGAACAAAGAGAGAGAGAGTCTTCATTTCTCACACTGCATCATACTGGAAATGTGAATCAGTAATGCCAATCTGCATTAATTCAAAAATAAAATGGAAAAAGCTTTCTCCATTTATATACATGATTTACATGCGTAAAGATGCAGCTCTGTGAATGGTTCTAGATTGTTAGTTGAATTGAGTTTTAATGTATCTATTTTTGTCAAAACAGTAGAAACTCATGAAGAAGAGATAATCTATGCCGCACCGGTGTTTTACAAAAGAAATACACAAAAAACAGTAAGACAGTGTATTCATTTATGTTGAGAGTTCTTGATCCTTAAATGTGTGTGCTTGTGTTTTTATATAATTTACAATATCAGATGTTTCGAAAAGCCATAAGATCACCATTCAACAAAACACATAACTGACCTCATTATTATTATATCTGTGTATTGTGATTTTAGAAAGTTCAAGAGGAGGATCATGTGGATTATGCACCAGTCAACATAAGAAAATGATCGCACTTCAGTTTTAGATGCACAGTAGAAGACCCGACTGTGTGTTCTGCGACAACATCAGAGAAAGGGTGTATGGTTGTGTTTTGGTGAAAATCAATCATCCTGAAAAGTTTAAAGTGTTATACGTAAAAACTTATTAAAGAATTTGGCTTGTAATACAAAGACTTCTTAAAAGTTAACTAAATTATATGCCATTTTTATGTTTAAACCTTGTGTATAAATTTCATGAAAAAAAAAACAGTAGTTGAGCCCCTCCTGTGTTCTCACTTATTCATTTATTTACATGTGGTTTTATGAGTTTGACAAGAAGCGTATTCACAGTAATGTATCTCCTGCTCAGCGCTTGTGTTTGATGTCAGTTTGTGAGTGTGTCTGAGTGTGTCTGTCAGGCGCGTGTGGTTAAAGTGATTTTCCAATCATGCTCACAATACAACCGTCAGCTTCTACTCTACAGAAAACCTTTGCTTTACTACAAAATATTAAACCCATAACGCTGGTATTTGACTTAAAGATCTCAAATTAAACAGTGATCTTAATATGAAATATTAAAATTTGTGTGTCCTGATATGCATTTCAGTAGCTATTTCCAGCTCGAAACTTTTTTCTAACAAGAACTATTCTTGTTACTGTTTTTCACACATATTTTTCTGTCAAGACACTTTACTTACGAACTAAACATACATGCACTCAGTTTACTCATTCTCACCTACATTTAACAGATCAAACCAACAAATCAAACCACTGCAGCTTTCATTTTGGCACAGAAGATCATCTTCAGTAAAACTGACACTTTGAGATCATACACGGTTTTAACTTTCTACTTTTTTTTTTTTCCCATTTACTAAAACTGACAACCAAATAAACATATACAAAAAAATTTAAATGACTACAGTTATGATCTATTTTACCATGAAATGTAGTTTATACACAATTCACAGAATATTCTTCTAATTTTAGTCGTTTAACAAACTATCTAACAAAATATGTTAAGCAATAAAAATACAGTTATTTTCACTTATTAATAACCGCTGAAGTCTTATTAACAGGCAGATGAATAATAACTATCATATGTAAATGCAGTGTGTGAACTAAAGAAGGGTCTGTTGAGGGAGGATTCATATGAAGCTTGAGTGTTTTCAGTAGATAGTTTTATTAGATCAGACACTGAACTACTGAAGAAAATGTTTCACATGTTGACTCAGAAACCAGACCACACATCTGGACATCAGCAAACTCTATAACACATGTTCAGGTACATCCAGCAGTTATTCACGGAGCTGATTCTTGTCTTTTGTTGTAGATCAGACACATTCACTTACATTAATGACTGTGTTTTTCCTCTCCTTCATATCCTCCAGACTCAGATTCTCTGATAGTGTTGATTTCTGCTGCTGCTGGATCTCTGTTGATTGTCGCTGGATTTGGGATCTTCTGCATCTGCTGGAAATGTAGAGAAACTGATGAAGAAGGCAAGTGTAGCTTTTAACAAGTGTTATTACCAATGATAATTTAAGTATACATTAAAAATCTGTTCTAAATACTCTGATTAATCGATAGCCCATATTAAAATGTAATACAAAAGAGAGATCATTTGAGTTTTATTTTAATATTGTTCAAACAGTTCAGATGTGTGAAGATGAGATCACTTTTGCTGTTTATGTTACATCAGCTGACGTTCTACAAAAGAAACATACATACACTGGTAAAATCACTCATTTCTCGTTTACACTGTGTGGGTCTTTTTTGGTCATTTTTGGTCAGTAAACACTTGTGTTTTTGTTTTATGATAATGATTCCCAAAGAGCCGTTTAACTGTTAATAATATAGTGATTGTGTACCAGACCTCTGATGAAAGGTCATCTAGTTGATTGTTTTCTTGGCTTTGAGAATCCAAAGGTGAATAAATAAGAAAATTAACTTTCATTTTGTGCTGGATAACATTACATATTATGTTTTAATAATTGGTCATTTGACCTGGAACAGGGCCGTCGCTAGGAATTCTGGGACCTGTGCACTGGCCTCCTCAAAATCATGTTATGGGGGTAGTGTGTGGTTCTGTACAGCTTCTATTAAATAAAAAAGCATATTCCCACATTTGTAATAGTGACATTTATAATACAAATTTTTGCCAACATATAGACTGTTAATAGCTTCAGGTTGGTGCACAATTGACAAGCGTTTTCCAATCTACCTCACTGACGTGGCTGTTTTCAGCCAGCAGCATCACTACAGAACCTTTCTTGTTTTCATATCACACGACTGTCACACCTGAATGGATCAAGCGACTTGTGCTGTTTGTCTCTGAAGAATCGTGGCAGAAGCGCTGTGCGGGAGACGCGCGAGACTGTGCGGGAGACTCTGCTTTGACGCGCAACTTGCGGATGAATCAGGGAGCGCTGCTTCGCACTTTTGTAGCATTTGACACAAATTCATTCAAGAAATTCTTCGTTGCAGGCTAATAGTAATGTAGTGTTGGTCATAATATATTTACAAAATTGTAAATTTTCCTATTCCTCTTGTGTTAATTATAATTTAGCTTCTGTTTAGTTCTTGCTATTACTAAAAAAAAAAAAAAATCTAAAATTATATATATATATATATATATATATATACTATGTTTCTACTATTTTACTATTTATCGTTTTTGTGTGTGTGTGTGTATGTGTGTATGCATGTGTGCGTGTGTTTTTTGTGACAGGACGAGCAAGTAGTAGAGTATGTGTCCACCAGCATGAGAAGAAAAGATTCCCTCCAACCGCCGTTAATGAAGAAGAAAGACCCCGATTGTGAAGTGCATTGGGTGTACACACAATTTTTATTTATTTATTTAATTACAATTGTTTATTTGGTTATTTATTTAACATTATAATATACAGCTGGCCACTTATCAGGAAATGTTTTCTTCTGGCACTTACATCATAATAAAAGTGTTTCACAACAGCTAGAGAAAAAACACTGATCACAGTGATGATAATGTTTTGTGAACGATAAATGAAGCTGGTGATGGAAATGTTTTGTGGAGTTGTTTAACCTTCTTCTGCTGAGATTTAATGTGTTTTATTTCAGTTGATTTTCTCTCAGGCTGTTGAAGTTGTGTAGTTGTAGTTGTGTTTCTGTTTTCCTCTCTGTTTTTTTCTTTTTCTCTTTACTTCAGTAATCCAGCTTGTTAACGTTCTCATTGAGTTGACTTTTATTGACTGTAGCACATCTATGACACAAATCGTGATTTATGACACATTAGTGTGTTACATTTTAACACGAAAAAGAACACACTGCTGTGTTAAAATTGAATTAACACAAAATGTGTTGTCCTTAACTAAACACACTGGTGTGTTAAGTTTTAACACAAGTTGTGTTGTTTTTAACACATCTGTTTTTTTACACACTAATGTGTCAGAAATAACACAGTTTGTGTCAGAGATGTGCTATTCTGAAGTATTCACTATTTAAATACCAACCCGAGTTAAGAAGAATAACACACTGGTTGTATTAAAATTAACACAACATGTGTTGTCCTTAACCTGACATACAGGTGTGTTCAAAAATAACACAGGTTGTGTTGTTTTTAACAAATCTATTTTTAGAGAAAACAGGGGGTTGTTTCATAAAACAAGTTTACCAAATAAACCAGCTTATTTCAGTTAGTAACTTGATTTGCTGCCTATAGAGACACACAGCAGCACGTGTGCAGAGCTGCAGAGACGGGGGGTTATCTGGTACATATAAAAGATACAACTGACTATAAAATTACATAAAGAGACAGATTCTCCTTCAGTCACATATTCCATCATCATTTGATTAACTTCAACAGCCAGAACACTTGCACACCTGTTGTTAAATGATCCGATTACAAACAGATTCAATGACTGCAGTTCTTAGCATTCCATATTCCAATTAATATGGAAGTTTACCTCTGAACTGCAGTGGCTCAGCCTAACAGGATGTAAACAAAATTATGATTGTATGTAGTTTATACTAGAAAGTGAAAAAAAAACAAAAAAAAAAAACATAGGACCAGATATTAATAGTTTGAACAAATAGCTTTATACAAATAGCTAAATTGTTGTGGACCCTCTTAAATCTTAACGTTTTTATATACAGTTTTCTTTGTCAATTGTCAAATCAGCTGCAGAACAGCCAGCTCCAGAAACACTAAGAAAGTCAGTCTGCTCCATTAAAATCGTAGTTTGCATTATTCAACATCATTTTGGGTTGAAGGTTGTTTTGTTTATTAATCTTGTGGTATGGTTATGAATTGAATTGCAATTTAAAAGCTATATACTGAACTATGTAAAGAAAGCATTTTGCACTGTAGCTTACTTCATCAATATAAAGTGTCTAGAGTCAGTATACATATAATAGAGCGCCATCTAGTGTACTAACAATATACCTTTACAAGATTAGCTCCACCATCTGGTATAAAATGTGAATCTGTATGATACAAACATCTCAGGAATCATTTAAATATTTGTATTTATTTATGTATTTATTTTACTTTATTTTATTTTTCTTTTGCTTACACAAGACACTTGATTAAGGAACTTAAGCAAAGAGGAACTTTCTTATCATGACTGAAGGCATGTCAAAAAAAGAAAAAAAAAACTGCTAGAGACCCGCAATATTCAAAAAACTAAAAGTGCAAAATTCTTTCTCTTTAAACACATTTAAAGTCCATTAAACGTGTCATAGCCCTTGGGTTCCTTTAGGCATATAGTCTCTAATGGGTGCAACTGGTTTTATTCTTAATTACCAACATAAGCACTGTGAAAACTAGAAGTAAATACACAAGTATCATTACTGAATCCGTCCTCTGTGTTTCTATAACTGTCTGGTTCAGCTCAGCTACCAAATCTGACCTCAAAAGACTGCAGAGGGTTGTCAGGACTGCTGAGCGAATCATTGGAACATTCCTCCCCACTATCCAAGATCTGTACTTATCCAGAGTGAGCAAAAGAACTGTTGCCGTCTGGTCAATGCTACAGATCACTTAGCACCAGAACGACCAGACACAGGAACAGTTTCTTCCCCCCGGCAGTCCATGGCACAAACACTTAACAATGCATGTGGTACACACAACATTATCATATATTATTACACACACACTTATTTACATTTCATATTTGCTCATATCATCATACCTGTACAAACACATCATACCTGTTCATACTTGAATGCCTATATTATATATTGTGTTTTTGCTATTTTGTACACTATTTTGTATATTATTTTTTTCATTATCTGTGTCTTTTCTTGTTATTCTGTTGCACTGTAGAGCTCTGTCACTAAAACAAATTCCTTGTATGTGTAAACATACCTGGCAATAAAGCTCATTCTGATTCTGATTCGGACAAGGGGCTGCTTAATAAACCTTTAGCAATAACAGTCCTTACACACTTGCACGTCATGATTTTGTCAAGTTCGATGTGTGAAACTTTTGATCACAGGAATTACCTCACTGTCAATGACCCCTAGTGGCCACCTACATTATGGAACACGAGGCCCACATAAAAGCATAGCATCACTAAAAAATAGACTATTATCACAATGTAATAGCCACTGCCAAAAACATTGTTCAACCTTGCTTTAAAGTATAACATAGAACTTCGTACGATTACACTATTCACTCTTTATTGAAACTGGCATTTTAAAGTGTCCTAATATTGTGTTGGAGTCCCTTACAACATGTTTAAATGCATTTAAGGTCAGAAAGTATTTTTCTCAGAATATGCATTTAATATTAGAATAATTTTGCAGTGATTTCGAAACGGTTAGTTTAAATCGGATCTTAAGGTCTGTAAACCCCTCCCTTCCATAAGCAACTCTGCTCTGATTGGTCAGTTGGCCAAGTCTGTTTTGATTGGTCGCCACAAACAGATTTTTCACAAGGCTTTGACATATTTTTTGAATAAATGAGCATTGCACGTTTCAAAATGTTTACTGTATATCACTGAATTTCTGAAGGAAACTGACTGTCTTCAGGAAATTTTGGATTTTATTTTTATTTCATCTTGCATGTAATGTCTGATAAATCATTGTTTGTGAGCAGAGCGCTGCTTTGTATACAGCGTTACCAGGGAAACCTAGTCTCTATCACCACAGCAGCGCCTCCCGCTGGCAGAGAATGACCTTACATATATGCCGCCATATATAAGGTGCAAGTCCGTGGAGACACTGCAGTCATTGGTAAAATGAGGAGCGCACAACAAAAGGTTCTCATTGTACTGCTGTGGTATTGTGTAAATTTGAACCATTCATTCTTCACATCATCATTCTTAGGCAATAAATATAAAACACACTTGCTTTCACAGCGTCTTCTCAACATGATGTTTACACTGTCTAGCGGAAGTGTGTATGGGCAGATCTAGATCAGACTCTGTTCTATTTTGCGAGTAGGCAGGATTATGCAAATATGTTTACCTAGTGACGTATACCAGTAACAGGCAGAAGATTAGAAAATGTAACGACTAAAAATACAACTCTTTCTTTTGAGAGACAATATCTTTCTTTAACATGCACTTTTTTGTTTAACAACTTTGCAGACTTTTTATATTGAAGGACGGCTACATTACAAACTGCAAATAAGATATTTTTTGAAAACCCATATTACTTGCACTTTTCTGTTCATCACAATCTGTTCCACTGTAACCAACCATTAAAAAAAGATTGATAAAATGATTGTAATGAAAAAGTAATAATAAATCAATTAAAGATACAGTAATGAACAATTTTTGTTGTTTGCCTGTAAAGCTGTTCTGTGTAGGAGAGAGCAGACTGTGTGAGGTTCATGACAGCAGGACAAGAAGAAAGTCTTCAGCTACAAACCGAACACACATCAAAATGGCCATTCTCTTACAAGTCTACCCAACCAGATCACACCTATTAAACACATATTAAAAAAATAAAAAAAATAAATCAGACCACAGCAGGTTTCAGTTTGACTCAGATGCTGAGCTGCTTGTGTCACACTTAAGACTGCCAATGAGAGACGGCAGATGATCTTTCAAAAAAAAAACAAAAAAAAAAACAAACAAAAGAAATCATTTTAAAATCTGTAATATTTCATTCATATCACTGCATGTAAAATGACTAATCTAATTTTTCACTCTCCTACTCTCCTTTCTCTTATCTGAGGCAATCAAAAAAAGTTTTGACGACATAGACAACATTTGAATGATATTTATATACACTGAATATGCGCACACACAATCATAACGTGTTAGGTGTGAACTAACTCAAACTCT
>JAUMHE010024071.1:0-10767 GCA_032359235.1 Enteromius mattozi | reverse complement strand
AGAGAGCTTAGAATACTCAGATAGATACTGATTTAGGAGTAAATTGCAGTGGTCTCTTATTTTTTTCCAGAGCTGTAAATACATGTATGTTCACAATTTTCTGACATTGGTAAACACATAAAATAGAATTTATTTTTCATAAAGTTTTTTCATTCATTTTAAAATTATTTGTTTTCATTTAACATCATGATTTAATTAGATTTTCATTAAACGCATGCTAGCTCTGCAGTTCCTTCACAAACCCAGATTGATGTAATTTAATGTTTACTGAACTTCATGTTGTTGATAAGAACAAATGGAAAATATTTTCTTCTTTGTATTTTTATACAAACAAGGTACAAGGTTATCTATTTAAATCAATGTAATAAACAATTAGGACAAACGTAATATTTTGATTATGTTATTTTTGTGATTATTATCATTTATATGTAATTTTATGTATTTTATATTGCAAAAAAAAATTCAGCATTTAGTTCATGTTTATTAGTTTTAAGGTCATCTATGTGCTAGTGTACTCCTAAACGTAGATAAAAGCCACTTATATGCATGATATGCTATTAAATATGCTATACCTTTCATCCAGGACAACAATCTTGGGGTTGTATGCAAATTTATTTGGTTTAATGAAGTTATTTAGTGCATTTAACCTTCTGTACAAAGCCTAGGATGACTAAAGTACTAAAGAAAGGGCTCACCCTGCAGACGGACATCTGGTTGGTGGTGAGGGTGCCGGTTTTGTCAGAGCAGATGACGGAAGTGCAACCCAGTGTCTCCACAGAGGGCAGAGAGCGGACGATGGCGTTCTTCTTGGCCATACGGCGGGTGCCGAGAGCCAGGCAGGTGGTGATGACAGCGGGAAGACCTTCAGGGATGGCGGCCACAGCCAGAGCGACGGCGATCTTGAAGTAGTAAATGGCTCCACGGATCCAGGAGCCACCGTGGACGGGGTCGTTGAAGTGGCCAATGTTGATGATCCACACGGCAATGCAGATGAGAGAGATGACTTTGGAGAGCTGCTCACCGAACTCATCCAGCTTCTGCTGCAGGGGCGTCTTCTCTTGCTCGGTGGAGGCCATCTCGTCACGGATTTTACCGATCTCGGTGTTCACACCTGTGGCCACCACCACACCTACGGCTTTTCCCGCGGCTATGTTGGTTCCCTGAAATGCATGCATTTAAATGTACAGGAGTCTTTTCCACCAAAATGATTTGAAGTGTGAACTAAAGTTCAGATGAAGTCTTATTTTCTTACAGAGAACAGCATGTTCTTCTTGTCCTGATTGACGGCACGGGGATCTGGCACGGGGTCGGTGTGCTTGATGACAGAGACGGACTCGCCTGGAACATGAGTGAATTAATAGTAAAAAACACAGCTAAGATACTTGACACTTAAAATACACACACAAATGAACTAAATGCTTTGTTACCTGTCAGGATGGACTGGTCCACTCTGAGCGTAGTGGACTTAATAGCACAGATACGGATATCTGCAGGTACCTTGTCGCCCACTAGGAGAAGAAAAACAAAAACAAAAAAAAAACCCCAAGGTATTTAGAACATAGCACAGTTAAAATTGCAAATAAATGCACACAAAAAAATGCTGCAAAACAAACTACTACTTGCATAAAACTATATTCAAATCAGTGGGGTCCAATGTTGTTTTGAACAATAATGACCACCAAAACCAATTGCAAGATTTCAGTGATAAGCAATTTTTTCCATATTAATTGAGCATTAATATGTGTATATGTGCAGCACATTTCAGAACAAAGTTGTTTATTTATGCTTGATCCAATGTTTTTAGCATTCATTTAAAAAAATTAAGCATTAAGTCCTCAAATAGCTTAATAGCAGTGTTAAAATTGCTAATAAATGAAAAAAAAAAAAAAAAAAATTCAATTCTTCACACAAACAAAACTATACATGAGGTCCAGTTTTTTGCAGAAAACAAAGACACACACATTTTGACTGACATGAGGGTGCGTAAATCATGCATTTTCATTTTTGGGTGATCTATCCCTTTACATAAACACATAGGTTAAAAAGCAAACCTCTTTGCAAGTCAGTCGAGCTTGAGCTTAACTGTCTTTAACAGTAAAATGTGAACCTTTATCCATTATGAAGGTACACTACTAGAGTTACACAATGCAACATTAAACTTACAATAATATATTGTTTACAAAATCAAAAGTTTATCTTCTATGATCACACTATACCACAAAACTTATTGTAGTTGGGTTTTTTTTTTTTTTTTGTTTGTTTTTTGGTTGGGGGCTTATCCACACATATTGCACAGCGTTCAGAAAGCATCAATGTCTTCTGAAATCTTTTCCTGTCTGAGGAATATGCTAGGCAAGGTGAACTATAGTATACCCAAATCAAATTATGATCTTTAATTAATCAAATCCACTAGTCCCTTTTGCACAGTCATAAAATGACTTAAAGGACTTAAAAAGAGAACCAGCGAGAGAAAGAAAGAGCGTGTTCACCCATTGAGAACAAAGTCATGTAAGCTCATCTATGCCCTTGAGGGCGAGAGAAGAAAATAGCATGGGGAGCAACAATGCACCGCGCCAAAAATGGAGAAACTATTTTGATATGGTCGGCGATGTGCTGATCAGGTTTAAACACAGAGGCATGACAGCAGCTGCCCCTGCGCACGACATAAAGAGTGACGAAGGTTAACACCCCCCTAACTGTCAATCAACTGGGAGGTGTTATGCTTGTTATACATATAACAATGGAATTCAAGAGCACCTTTGAGGAGTATGTTTGTGACAAGCTTTCTTAGGCCACACTTAGCATCTATTGGCTGATCTGTCCATGTTAAACATGAACATATCTATCATATCTATCATGTTATTAGCATGTGGAGTGTGGCAGCATGAGAAATGGCAGGGCATGATAACAATGGATGCTGCGTGGCCTTGGCACCGATCATCACGTGTTTAACAGGATCTCTGCGCTGTGGATTAACAAGCTGTGCTTTCGCCACGATCTGTGAGGAGCTATGGCGACAAGGTCACGCACAATTTTTCTCAGAAAGACTTAATGGAGCTCAATTGCAACTTTTAGCCACCTAAATAGGGAACGAATGTACACAATGAAGTCTAGTTCCCAGAAGGTCCCCCAGCACTGTTCATTGGCAACAACTAAAGTTTCTTGCAGGAATGGACACTCGATCTGAGGATGATCAGAGGTAGATGCTAGATAACTGTTCAGAAATTCAGGGTTAATGCAAACTGGGTGGGGAAAAGTCAGAATTGAATTTCAATTTATGAGTGTGAATTTAGTCACACTGCAAAGAAAGATTAAATTAGAAATTGAATCAGGAAGAGGAATTTAATGAATTGCAATTTAAAAATATTTCAACAGAAGATCATTTATTCAATATAAATAATAGCAAATACCTACATAATTGCATAAAATTACATAAATATGTTCTTTAAAATTACGTAACTATAAATAAACAGACAAATGAAATACAGATTTAGTTATATAATGTATTTGTTTAATTATATAAAATTATAAAAAAAGTATTATTTACACATAATATGCTATAAATAATATAAAAAATTTAAATACATATTTGTTTATGTATTATATGCATATTTAAAAATAAAAACAAACAAATAAATGACAAAAATAATTACACAAAATAAATATGTAATTTTACTTGTGCATTTGTAGTTTAAATATTTAATTGCATGAAATGATTACATGAATATTAATACAAACAAATGACAAATGATAAATAATTTATGCAATTAAATATTTCAATTAGAAATACACAAATAAATTACATTGTGCTTATTTCAACATAATTAAATAAATTAAATATTACATAAATTACATAAATAAATAAATTCATTTTAATTCCACTTACCTTTTAAATTTGAATCATCTGCATCTTGTTTACTACCTCAACTCAAATTTAATTACAATTCAGGAACTGAAAGAATATAAAAGGCTTCTCAATGCAGTTTTAAATATTTCACAATGCACACCCCTGAATGAAACTGTGGATTAGATGAAGAGGAGCTCAAGACTTTTTTTTAATTAAAAAAGGTCCATACTTCAAATTACATGGACAAGTCTCAATGAGATGCTTAATTGTGCTGCTGACTAATGCAGACCTGTACCACAAGGTGAGAATGACGTGTCTATTCAATTTCACTCTAGCTGAGAGCTGATTCATGACTTAAGAGAGGCCCGATGGCACAATTCACAAGTGCGTCAACGCTTTCCAGAACATAGCAGCATTTTATCAGTGTGCATATACAAAAAGCCCCAGCGATGAGCTATTTCAGGCGTATCTGGCCTCCAGGTAGAAGAGTGACCTCCGAACCCCTGAGTTGTTGGAGTTATCTATCCGCCCACTGTACGCACACAGCCTCCTCATCAGCCCTCGAAGAGCACAGGGAGCCCAGAACAAACCCAGCAAAAGGGCCCTACATAACACCCACACAAGGACTCACCACATATTCAGCTTATAACTGAACTACTAATGGAGCGTTCAAGACCGAGAAAGAACACAGTGGAAAGGAAGATGCAGCATTTACATGCATTCCAGCTGTCTTATCATAAGCACTTTAGTATCTTAAAATATCGTCAGCAAGCATCAATCAGCAGGGTAAAATAGCTCACACCTAACCCACCACAGGAGGAGGCAGGAGGATGGAAAGTAAAATGGTTTCATTTAAAGGTTTATGCTTCCATCACTCCCCCAGCAACACATTCACAGCTTTCATTCCTTTGCTCTTTATAGCGACGCAGGATGCAGGAGTCAAACCAACATGCCTGCTTTTTACTAGCCACATGTCATCACAGTATAGCTATCAGATTGGCAGCTAAATTTTGAATTGTGAGGGTCTCGAGGTTATTGGGTCAAACTTAAGTGACTAATAATTGACCGATATATTGCCAAAGCCGATATATCGATAGTTTACATTTTTCACAATAAAATACCTGTATCGGTCATAAAAACACAATATCTCTAATCTACAAATCATTGGTTTTGTGCATGCTTGGCCACTCAGAGAAGTGTGGTGAGGATTACTGGACACCTGTTCCACCTATTTATCACTAATAGATAGCACTAGCTAGTATCTTTTTTACTCTCATTCATATTAACTCAGCCATTCGTGGATCCTTGATGACAGGCCAGGGGGCATCAAACACCTGCCGGGGCCCCGCCACTTGCCGCAAGGCTCCTCAGTGATAGGCGATGGTTACCAGGTCCAGCAGAATGTTGCATGCCAGCCTGGGTGCTTGAATTCCCAGAGCACAAAGTGTGCTGATGGGTAAGGCCAATGTGAAAGCGGCTGAATGAGGGGGAAGAGGGGTGGGACACCATGGGCACTTCCCTATAAGGTCATCTCTCTGAGTGAACAATAGGAACAGCTGTTAGAGCTGGACCCCTTCCACTTGAAAACACGGCTGCACCATACACACTTCAAACTAATCGCATTGGTTTCAAGTATTGTTCTCTCCTCAGATGATCAGTTATGTATAAAAATTACTGATCTTTAAGGGGAGTGGAACAATGTTTTAAAAAAAAAAAACATGTTTGGCTAGATAAAGTCTTTCTGTTTGATGATGTTAAAGACAACATGTGGCTTGATGGGTTATTGGGCAGACTAAAAATCAATAAAACCTCTAAAAATATTATATACATTTTATGTAATAAATAACTTTTTTTTAGTTTTATAGTTTAAAATACAGAAAAAAAAATGCATAAAAAATGTTATTTCATACCCATAGCCCATAACTTGCAGTTGTTAGTGCCATGTGCCATCAAGTTGGATTGATGGGAAAGTAATTAAATAAAATAGAAGAATAGAAAAACAGTAACAAAAAATAAAAAGTAATAAATAAACAGACAACCATGCACACCGAGCGGGCTGAAAAATGATACAAATGTGTGATGATTCAAATCGTTTGAGATGTTAAATTAATCGCGATAAAATATTGTCTGTCCCTAATTGTGTCTCCATGTCTCTCTGCAATCACTGTAGCGACATTTTGGAGAATATCCACTGAACGCACTACGTACGCTGTTCTGTGTCCGCTGGGCCACAAGGATGCGCTGTACAAGAAGAGGGTACATGGTTTGAGTACTGTGGATATTCTCCAAAAATGGTGCTTTCATGATGCAGTAAGTTTTTTCTTTGCAAACAAAAAGTATTCTTGTCGCTTCATAACATTCAGATTGAGCCACTGATGGCAGATGGAGTGATTAATGACAAAATTTAAGTTACGTCCCTAAATAAATCATACATAAATAAATGCAGTAATAAAACTGGTTAGTAGAAAATAAATTTTTCCCACAATATTGGGAACAATTACTATTAAATATTAGGGAGAGGGGACACAGTTATATAAACTATAACAGCCAAAAACTCTAACTTTAAAAAGTACACAATAGCATGTGGATGGTATTAAAGCTATAAAGCATGGATTAAAGAAAAAAAAAAAAAATTCTCAAAAGACAAATTTAGATTTCTTAAATTATACAATTTGTACAAGTCTTAAAGATTGCATGCAATTCCTGCATTTATCACTAAAAAACTACCTCATTTAAAATGGCCAAATAACATGTCCTTAAATCAGGCATTCCTCAAAGATTCCACCTGAGGTTGTCTTATACACCAAAGCACCTTGGTTTGGAATATCAAAGAGCGTTGTAAGTTATGCTAATTAAAGAATCAGATGTGCGCTGAGAGGACTGTGAGGTGGCCCACATGCTGAGCTCGGCCCTGCGCGGAACTGATAGCCTGTCAGGGTGCCGCTGGCAGCATTTGTAATTCTGTTCACGACTAAACCGGTTACAGTCCCAGAGTCCTCTGCAGCGGGTGTGCCGAGCCGAGGCTCGGACTGCGTCATGCTCACAACCCCCAGCAGGAGCAGAGACAGAGATTCAGAGACAGAGAGAAAGACCACAGGAAAGCACTTTAAACGATCGGCGCAGATGTCACACTACGAAATGCTCTCCAGATTCAGCCAAAAAGCTCCAGGTGACCCGCTCTTCCTAAATTAATCGCATGCAGACAGTGTCAGTTGGGCAAATGTTATCACTTCCCTATCTGCAAGAATGCACTGAGACATTGCACAAAATTGCAAAACCACAAAACATATGCATTAGTGGCCAATTTACCCACGTTCAGGGCTAAGCACTAACCCCAAAACAGCGCTATTCCATCAATGACCTCTCCAAGGTGACATTGCAGTCTGTCTGGATCATATCTGACGTCACGGGCTGCAATTCTGTGGGACGCTGCAGAAGGGGTGGGCGGTGGGAGGTGGGCCAGGGCCGACACCTGTCATCTGCACCATTGTCAATGTGAGTTATAATTAAACCATTCCACAATCTGAACAGCCTATCAGTGCTAAATATAAGATCTACCACTATGCACAAAATATACAGCACTGGTTGTACTGCAAAGAGTTAAAGGTTAAAACATTCTGCCAGTTCTTTCATGTATCAAATGGCCACATCCATCCCAACAAGATGATGCTTTCATGCTTTAACATCACAGGCTCAGTCTTCAAAAACACTTATTAATGCTAGAAACTAGGGGCCTCATCTATAAAACATGCATATGATTCAATTTGATCCAAAATGTGATGGTGAAAAAGACTGGATTTATAAAGAGAGAACTGCATGACTTTTTTAAATAAAATATGATATGATAGCGATATGAGTAGCACTATGAATCGTTAATGTTGCATTTTTAATGAGAAGTGATTATAAATGGACTTTAAAGTCTGCATGGAACAGAAGTTACATTTGTCATTTCTTCTTTGCGACATGTTTGCTTGTGAGTGACAGGTCGACACGCTCTTACGCCAAAACATATCATCATGGAAGAGAAGATTTTCTTGCATAAAGAAGGAGAAGTTATTTTGTTTCAAGATTATGAGAGCACAAATAATAATAAAAAAAGATGCACACAGATAAATCAATTACAATAAACACTGCAATATCCCATTAAAAGAAGAACTGTCAATTCTGATTTCACTGTGACTTTAAGCTTGATGTTTTAATGTTTGGAAATAAAGAAATTAAGACAACTACTACTACTACTACTACTATTAATATTTTTGTTGTTGTTATTATTTTGTAGACATATTGATTATGCAGCCCTTCAACAAACAAACTTGGAGCTTTAAAAAAAAAAAAAAAAATTGCATACTAACTTTTATCTGATTATTTTTTTTAATATGTCACACTTTTGGAGGAAGGAAGAATAAGAATTTTGATCAGATAATAATATGATTTAAACATAAGCAAAGGAATCTTTAATTAAACAATGATTTTAAAATAATTTGAGATCTCTAAAGCGAGATGCTTTCAGTAAAATGCATTGTATGCAGGAACATTATCATGCAATTAATTTTTTAATAATGACATTAATTTTAAGATCGTTCTCTACATGTCTTTAATACTGAAGTTCCAGGTATTTAAAAAAAATAATAATAATAATAATGATATTATAAATATATATATATATATATATATATATATAAAAACACACACACATACATTTAAAAAAAACAAAAAACAGCAATTCTTCACATACTAAATATATGAACGATATTCAAGAGCTCAGCAAAATTTGAAAGTCATCTCCAAATGAATATAAAGCAAAACTATGAGAAGCAAATCAAAAGAGCCAACAATGGATATAGCTATGCTTCTAGGTAGAGCATGAGAACTGACTAACATGTGATAAGGACTGACGCACACAGGCAATTGAGAATCAACAGGTGCAACCAAAAATACCTATACTCCTATAGTGAAGCCGTACAGGGTCTATACATGGACCAGAGAGATGAGAAGCTGTAATTACTTCATAACAACTCCTAAGCACAGTCAGACCAAACTAATAACTGAATTCAGAGAAGGAAAAAAAAGTGAGTGTCGCTGTGATCTCATAGTCTTAAATTATATAAAGGCAGCACTTACCAGCGACCTCCACAATGTCTCCAGGCACAATGTCTTTGGCTTTGATCCTCTGGACGCTCTTCCTGTCCTGACGGTACACCTTGCCCATCTCTGGCTCGTACTCCTTAAGGGCTTCAATGGCATTTTCTGCATTACGTTCCTGAGATGAAGATAATCACATGTGAAAAAAGCAGGCTGTATTCACTTGCAAATTCAAGTGAGTTTGGGATGGGACATTCTGTTACACAGATGTGAGAAATCGGTTTGATAACAGTCATTATTCTGCCCAACACTTCTCCTGTAATTATTCAAAATACATAACTCTTTTCATGCTCTACTGACCTGCCAAACACCTACGATGGCGTTAGCTATAAGAATCAGTAAGATTACAAAAGGCTCCACGAAGGCAGTGATTGTTTCCTCTCCCTCCTCGAACCAGGCTAATACCTGCAATAAAATAAAATAAAAAAGGCATGTCAAAACACATCCCCCGTTTCATCTAATCAAGAATTTCACATTCAAAACACCCCGTGGATATTTCAAGACCAGTAGATCAAGATTCTAGACGAGACACGCCAGTGACATTTGCCTTTGTGTAACGGATTCAACACAGACCGTTTACAAATGAGATTCTGTTTGGATTGCATAATCTGCATGATTTAAAAAAAGAAAAAAAAAAAAGTTTAAACACAGGAAAAAAATTTGAATAAGTGACATGACGAAAGCTAAACGCAGCAGTATGTTTCAATGACTGGAAATAAAAAATCCTACAGCTCACTGCAGCCACAGCACGACATCTGTCATTTCCCTCATTTAGATGCATTATTACATATGAACTCCTCCTAAAATAAGAAGCAGCAACATCTATTTACTTTCCATCACATCATTAAAGCATGACTTTCATAGCAACTTAGAAAACCGTTTTGCTTTGCCCCTTTAAAAATGGAGTTGCATGATCTTCCTCAGACACAAAGTCCAAAGGTCATATGTGGAGATTGAAGCCCTCCAATCAACATCTTGCTGTAGTTCTCATGAGACAGTGGAGTTACTGGTCTCTCTGTGGTAATGAGAAGCCTGCAACTGAAGGTCAGAGGCCTAATTTGGCCTGCAGAGATGTCCTCTTATACAGCCAACTACGAGACAGCTGTCAAACCACAGACTTCAACACCTCAGTATCACTCCGCTGGGCGATGCTGGCATACCTCTCTCCTTCCACCCAACCAGCCATTTTTATCTCATCAGCTATGTAGATGCATTGCAACTAATGACTTTGGACAGCATCCTTACTTTTTTTTTTTTTTTATCTATATTATGAAAAGAATTATATTAATACAATATTAAAATTTATTTATTTTATATATATTTGTGTGTGTATATATTATATTATATATATTTATTTATTTTATTTATTTATTTTTAATATATACATATTTTTCTTAAATATTTCTTAAATATATACATGTGTGTGTATTTATATATACATTTTGATGCCAAATGATTAAATCACAATTAATTACATCCAAAATAAGTTTTCATTTCAATAATAAATGTGTGTGTTCTGTGTATATTTATTATTGTTATTATTATTATTATTATTATTATTATTACTACTACTATTTTATATATACACACACATATACATACACACACACAGTATAAATGTTGAAAATATTTCCATGTATTTGTTGTCTATATTTATATTTATCATTTTATAAATAAATATATTATATTATATTGTGTATATATGTATATATATATATATATATGTATATATATATATATATATATATATATATATTTAATAGAATTCTTTTATATAC
>JAUMHE010024070.1:0-10779 GCA_032359235.1 Enteromius mattozi | reverse complement strand
AACGCATCGATTATGAAATTCGTTGCCAACGCTTTTAGTAATCGATTTTTATCGATTTAATCGATTCGTTGTTGCAGACCTATTGAGGACTATTTACCCCATGTTCCGAGAGAGTCTACCAACTGCCTTTGCAGATGTGCATTTGGCACAATCGTTCACGTTATTTGTCTGCTACGACAAGGGCATGGGGAACTCTGGGAGAAAAGCAGTGTCATGTGCAACAAATTTCCCCTGGTTTAAATGAAGCCCTGCGGTAGGTAATCATTGACTATGATGGCTGCAAATGCACAGCTTCGAGGGCAAATATTCCCATTTAATCATTCAGACCATATGTTTGTGCAAAACGTGTCATTTTTCTGCAGGGGTCAAACAAGGTCTGTGGTTGGTGTAATCCTGACCCTTCCTCTCCTCGTGTGTGGGCGATGGTGGAGCAGTTTCCCTTGCAGCTGCCAGAGCGATGCTCCACATTGCAGTGTGGTATTTATAGCCGATGAAACAGCTCCCTGTCGTTGGCCACTGTCAAGTCTGATGGGTGCAAAAGCAGTCAGCCAAGAACCTACCAGCAAAACGCACAAGCATGCACACACACATAAAGACTTTTACAATCTCCAAAGGGCTCCGAAGAATGACTCACGGTCTTCCTTGTCCTGGGAAAGAGAGAGTTAGTAAAGACAATGGCTGGGTCGTTCTTTCTTGCTGCCCATTGCCACAGAACTAGAATGGGGAAAGAGTGAGTGCAAATGATCATCATGTGGAAAGCTACATGGACTGCCATTAGGACCTCTGCCAGAGATTTTATCCATGTGATTATCCCACCCCACCGCAGCTACTCGCTTCATCATCCATCTCATGCAAACACACACACCTGCACCACGTGCTAGTCCCTGCCACCCAATCCCACACCTCTCTGCCATTCCAATCAAAACCTATTGGGAGAGACTTTCCATCTCCTGCTCAGAGAGGCAAACTACACTATCATTAAAACTGATCAGAACCTCTTTATCCCCGCCCACTGCCCACATTGCTATGGAAACTCAGCCAAGAGTAGTCACCTGATATTGGCAGAATAGAAGAGATGAGCACGGGGAGCGGGGGAGGGGAATGAGATTCCCTTCGCTCTTGTCTGATCCATGATTTTGAGCTTTATTACAGCCCCCGTCCTGACCTTCACTTCACAGCATGGGGCGAATGTATGTTAAGAAAGTAGCAAAGCCCTGCACTCTATTACTCCTCCATTCAATCTCAATAAAACGAGCATAAACCAGAACGTCTTTTCCTGGATTAATAATTCTTCTTCATAATTCACCCCAGGAGACAATTATCTATTGAGGGCATTATTAGATTTCTCAGTTCATTACTCAAATATGACAAACGTGACAAGACAGACATGCTTACAATGGATTTCCGCTAGGCAAAGTGTGCTGTTACATGATCATGTGACTATGGCAACATGTGCAGTCATTGCATCAGTGTCATTAACTTAAAAAACACCAAACAAAACCTTTATGAGCAAAGGTGGCATTGGATCACGTGGGAACGTGAAGCTGCACATTATGGAAATCCCATAACCACATATTATGTTTTCAAGTTAATGTTTCACAACCATAATTGTGTGAGCCGAGTGAGTCAGTGCTAAACGTGGAGCTGCAATGAGACTCCAGGGGCCTATGACAAATTAATGCATATTTATGGTTCATTTGTGAGAGTTGTGATTGACCGAACAGAACGGAGATTAAAAGCAAACTTTAAACAAAAGAAATGATTACACAACATTAGAAACCTACATCAGTGTAAATGCTAATAAAATACTGGAGTAAAGATAAACTTCACTTATGGTTAACTTGAGCAAGATAAGGCCACATCACAACCTGACATATAACCAATTTCCCTTGTCTAAATATGAAACTGTGAACAGACGTATTCACTGCTCTCTTTAAAAATGGCATCTATTCAGAGATCAGCATTAAATTTGAAAAACGAAGCATGTATGGTAATTGCCACCATTAACCCTTAAAAAAATGACGGAGTTGGTGCATATTAAGACTTATATATTAGGTTACATCAGTTGATTCTGTCATATTAAACTAATTCAGATGTTAGCACATGAAGCACATTTTAGATTACCTGACAAAACATGTTTGAAACTCTATTTGTGGATTTGTTTTAGAGTGATTCCCTGAAAAAGGCCTCTAGCTAAATGAACTGCCCCTTAGGGAAGTTCCAGGCACTGCCATTGGCTAAGACAGCTCTAAGGACCCTGGCAAGTAAACATAGCAGAGGAGTGTCGAATTCATTCTCTCAGTTTGTCTGACTACACAGTTAACTGTGAAACGAGAAAGAGTGACTTTCTCCTGACCCATGAAAATTAATTTTCTTGGCCTGACCAAATATAGTCAGGCTGATTGAGTCAATACTTGTTTACCGCTTTTCAGGTTACTTGACAGTGAACAATTCATAAATGCTAGTCTGAAACCTGGCATTTACAGTACAGTATATGCTAATATACAGTTTTTATGTGTGAAATAAAGTGTTTATAGTGTACTTTTTGCTGCTCCAGGGCCAAACGCAACTGACCCAGAACAGATTCGGTTTAATGTTTTGATGATGACCATCCAACTTTAGAGGAATAACATCTCATCATCTAGAAACCTAAGCTTGGGGAGGTATCAATTATCATGGCAGATTTAATTATATCATTAATTCCAAGTCAAGCGAGATAAGCTGCTTCAATGCAAAAAGCACTATTAAAGATGTATGAATATTGAAAGAATGCACACAATCCAAGTAGATGTAATAACACACTTGACTATGAAAGCTCGTTATCGGTGTACGCTTGGAAGAGCAGGGACTGGGCATTATGGCCGAACATCTGTAGAAGACATTGATTTTACAAGGCTCTTAAGAGAGGCAAATGTTTTCAGTGCATCGATTAAAACAGCAGACGACATGACGGGAGATAAAACCACAAAGTAGCCTTGAAAGAGTGAAGCCAAATTGTTATACGATGATAATTAATGGTGCCCATCCTGAAGTGTGTCTAATGGGTGTGATAGGAGTGGATTAAATAAGGAAAAGCACTGGCGGAGACAAATAATCCCAGAGCTGTGATTTCCACATATATGCCTTCTAGGTGGGCAGCTCATTTTAGCTAATAGGAAAACAAACTGATCCCAGTGCAGTTGAGAAACATAACCTTTGGCAGAACAGCGAAAACTTCTTAATGCAGTTGTGGGAACTGCATTAAGAAAATGCAGTCATCATAATGATGTTTTGTATAGCTGCAATAACAAGCTTTTTTTGCCTTTATTAGGATAGGACAGTATATAGACAGGAAGTGAAGTGGGAGAAAGAGTGGGAAAGGTCTGTGAGCCGCCTGAAGCACAACATCACTATAAGTTGGCACACTGCCCACAAGGCTATTGGCGCCCATGCCTTCATCATTTGTAAAAAAAATAGTTCACCACAAAATTAAAATGCTGTTCCAAACCAGAAAGACTAATTTTAAGGTATCTGCCAGATGTTTATTTACATGCAATTACAGTGAATGGTGACTAAAAGGGCAGCATAAAAGTAGTCTACTTGATTTATTGCACTATATATTCCAAGTATTCTCAAGCTTTTTAAAAGAAACAGATTTGTTATATTTGGATGAACTAATTCATTGAAAAGACATGACTCAAACAAATTGATGATTTACAAACTATTTCTTCTCTCGGGGTGAGCGAAGGCGGGTGTCGAGATTTTCTGTAAATAACAACTCAAATTCCATTTTGTTTCTCACAAAATTGCCATCTGCCAACACTTTATAAACAGCATACGAGATATGCACACTACTACTTCAATGACACATTTATTACAGCTCACAGACTTGCATTTTCAACCCCCATTCAATCATTTGAGTACTGAAACTACATTCGTCAAAATTTTCATAGAGGTTTAAAACAACAACATGGAAGTTAACTGAATCGTATTTTGGCTGAACTGCTTCTTTAAACATCATTTCGCAGTGTTCAGTAACTCGCTGCCTTCTTCACAAGGGTCTAAAAGTAAACACTCCGATTTCTGCAGCGGCTTCATGTTAACTTGCCTTTCTCCTTTCTACCCACATAAACATGGACACGCTATTGCTGTTGTTATTCCCGACTAAATCTTCTGTAAATCTCTGACTAACATTCCGGGCATTTACGCTGCACGGCAGTCCTGAAACAAACCATTTATTGAGAATCTCGTCTGGTGTACGTTATTTGTTAACGGATTCGTTTGCGCTATATGGCGTGGATTCGCTGAAAGTAGGCTTCCTATATTTGGCACTGCTATTCTCATTCGCAATCGCCTTCATCTCTCTCTAGTACATAAGCACGTTATACGGCGTGCCGTGATCGTGATACCCACAGAATGACTGTCTGACCGGAGCATACTTCGCTATCACGCCGCGAAAACACAATGCGCTCGAGCTGCAAGGCTGACCGTTATTTTTGCCGTTCAGCGGTCGAGGCAGCTAGCAACAGGCCGGGATGGAGCGAACTCACCGGCGAGGAAAAACGTCGTTTTCCTGAACATAATGCGGTCGTATGTAGGGGCGACACACTTACCTTGATTTGGCACTGGCGTACTTGTATCTCCACAGCGCGTATGTTTTCACGAAAGGGATGCTTGGCGAGTCGTGGCGGAAACAGGAACTAGGGAGACTGACTGCTGCTGTCTGAATTCTCGCTGCTGGGCTCTTGAGGAGGCTGCTCGGCTGTCACTGGGCTGCACTGCGCATGCGTGTGTCAGATCACCACGATACAAGTGCTCCTCGGCACTGAATACAATTTCTTGGATCTCATTATTCATGGTTTTGCGACCGATTTTCTCCGCACAAATGTGACAATAGTCGTTTCACTAATGAGACCGCGGACAAAGCAATTTAAAGAGACCGGTCGTGTGGGATTGTATTAGAAAAGAATAATAAAAAAGCCCACTATTATGCGAAATGTAAGACACTCTAGTAGTTCAAATTAATGCATATTAAATTTCTAATTAAACGTCTAAGATGCAGGCTCGAAAATCTAATGTTCAGTGTTTCTATTCTGAACATATTGTACCGAATTCCTGTTTGCATTTTACAGTATAACGTTAGAAAAAAATATATTAATGCGTTGAAAATCATAAATACTGCATGACTGTAAAAGTTTGGCATAAGTAGTTAAAAATTATGGCATAAGCAGTTATAATAAACAGCTATGAGATGCAGTCACAGTTGTGAGATAATTATGAGTTAAAGGTTGCATTTTTGTCACAATCTGATTATTAGGACTTTTTGTAATAATTAGGACGTTTTGCTCCTTGAAAATTAGTAATTTTATTATAGTAAAAGTGTAGTAACCATGGTTTTGTATAACCACAGTTTCACTCCAAACACAATGCTTATACTATGGTTAATCAAGAAAAAACACCTTGTTTGTTTATTAAATGTATTTGTTTCTTGGAGATTGTTTGTAAGGGGTATTATAGGCCTATTATAATTTACTAAAGCATGATTTTTTAATGGGTTCCGTATTGGACTGTCATTAAAGGCATGTAGAAGAAAACTGATGTTTAGGATTCTAGTCATTTGTCATATGCTCTGTTTTGTTCTCTCTCTCTCTCTCTCTCTCTCTCTCTCTCACACACACACACACACACACTAAATCGAGGGCAGTTTGACTGTAATCATTGTTACATCACTCCCACCCAGTGGTCTGACTCTGGAATCACACCATGGGTTTTATAAATCTGAACCAGTGCATATAGAATACACTACTATCAAGTATTAAAATGGAAGTTTAAAAAACATGGAATGACTTTCGCCAAATATAAAGATCTTTATCTTGTAAAAAAGTGAAAATAGCATTGTGAGATATGGTTTTGTCGTCTATCCTTGATCCCCTACCATTCTCTTGGCATTTTCCCTTTTTTCTTTCCCAGTGCTATTCGGCTTGTTACATTATTCGCGATCGGTGATTGTGTTGTCACGCGGACACGCGGCTCGTGCCACTAGGAAGCATCACTTTGCGCACGCGCGTTGAGTCGGGGCAGTTCCATAGCAACCGTAAAGAACAACATGGTGAGTTCCCATCTTATTTCTGCTTTTAATACACCTTATCACGTTATGTTACTGAGTTTAAAAAAATGCATGGTTTAAAATCAGGAAATAAGTTGTTTGTTTTATAATAAAACGAGGCCATTACGCTGGATGATATAACAGAAGCTGCATCAGTGTTCATGTGTCAGGCAGTTTGCGTCTCGCTAGCTGTTAGACATTAACAAATTAGCTTTTAAATGTACAGAGGCTTGGGTTTATTACGTATTAAACAGGCTACAGATAGGCTACAGAAGATGTCAACGTAATGTCAAGAGGATAGCGAGCTTAACGACTGTATTATTAGTTAACGTTGAAGCGGGTGATTTTACTGTTTATTAGCGTTACATACAGCATATTCGTAAAGATATACAGTAGAGAAAAATACATTTGTATAAATCACTTCACATACAAGCATGATCTTATCCTTCTGTGAATCACGATTGTACTACGTGTGTTTTCAGGCAAAAGCAACCACTATTAAAGAGGCCCTGGTGAAATGGGTAAAACATTTGTTGTTAATTTAGTTTGTAGATGAACTTTTCCCAGTTTTAGTCCATTAAACGTGTCCTAGTAAATATGAAAGCTCTGCTCTCTGTCAGTCATAATATCTTAATTGATTTCACTTTGTTGTCTAAGGAGGAGAAAACAGGGGAAAAAGCGAGCGAGGCAACAGCAGTAAAGCTTTATGGTCAGATTCCTCCCATTGAAAAGATGGACGCATCCCTTTCTAATCTCGTCAGCTGCGAGTAAGTCTAAATACACAGAAACCAATTTTTAGTTTTGTTTTTAGTCCGGTTACACTTTATTTTAAGGTGTCCTTGTTACAGTGTACATTTAAGTACTGAGTAATAATAATTATATCCTTACTATATAGTTAGGGTTAGGATAAGGGTTTGACTTGGGTTTACTTGCATGTAATTATGCATAATTTATTGCTATTAAAATAGTAACAAGGACCACAAAGTAGCCTTAAAATAAAGTGTTAATGTATTTTCTTATAAACCAACATCATTGTGTGCCAGATATAATAATACTCGAATACATATGCATTGTATTTTCTGTCCTGCCTAGGAGATTATCCTTGTCTACAAACTGCATTGAAAAAATTGCCAATTTGAACGGTCTAAGTAAGTACACTCTTTAGATTGTCATACCTGTCAAGTGCATTTGTCATGATTGCTAAACAATTTATTTACGTTCGTCTCCTAGAGAACCTTAAGATATTATCCTTGGGGCGGAATAACATCAAAAACCTAAATGGACTTGTAAGTAAAGAAGCAGAACAGTGATGATAGCGTTAAGAAGTGGGCATCCGCTTTCTTCTTAATCATCTTCTGTCCCTCACAGGAGGCAGTAGGTGATACTCTGGAGGAGCTGTGGATCTCTTATAACCTCATAGAAAAACTGAAGGGAATTCACGTCATGAAGAAACTCAAAGTCTTGTACATGTCCAACAACTTGGTAAAGGAGTGGGGTGAGCATGGAAAATAGGTTACAGAGAGACCAGTAGCAGCTTAGTCATGGTACATCAAAGAAGAGAATTTTATGAGGCTGTTTGTACCTTTAGGGGAGTTTCAGAAGCTGGCAGATCTTCCAACATTGGTGGACCTTGTCTTTGTGGGGAACCCTTTAGAAGAAAAGTATTCTGCAGATGGCAACTGGATAGAGGAAGCCACTAAGAGGCTTCCCAAGCTTAAAAAGCTAGATGGTAAGAAGCATAATTTTCCAGTAATTTGGACAATTAGTTAAACATGAAAAAATGTTTGTATGTTTATGAGACCATGGTTGCAAAAATGACCTTTGATGATTCCTTGTAATTTTCATTTTTAGGAAACCCCGTTATCAAACGAGAAGAGGAGGAAGGTGAAGGGGAGAGCTAATGCAATTTCTTTAAATATTCTGAAGTTGGTGCATTTTTATTGTTCAAACACCAGCATTTTAACTATTAGAAGTCTGTGCAATATTTGCATTTTTTTTAATTAGGTTTATTTATATGGAATGAAGCTAAAAAGCTAAATCCGTTTTCTTGAGCTTTAACACTATTTGAATAGATCTGAGAAGCACACACTTGTTAGCCGTAGCACAAGCAGTGAAATACAATCGTAATTCAAGGGTCATGCGGAAGGACGTATTGGATGATAATATTCATTCCCTACTCTGTCAAAATAATTGAAGAAATCCATTGTTACTTTAAAGAACTATTTCTTCTTAATCTGTGCTTAAAAATAACTAATTAATATGTACACCACTATAATATTTAATAATTTAATGCAACTTTCAGTAAATACAGTACAAATAATATCTTAGACTTGAACAACCACATGAAGGACATAGGAAAAGTTAGGAAAGTTTTCAGGGAGATCAATAACATGTTATAACAGTAAATACAAGCCAGTCACATGATTGATCAAGTGTGTGACATAGAGTTATAACTGTTTCAATTGGTGGTGCTATGCTTTAGTATGTCTCTATTAAGAGGCTACTTTAAAAATCTCTCTATAATAACTGCAAGATTTACATTTTTTATTACATTTTATTGAAATGCCTTTTGTAAATGGCATAGTTTTTGTAATAAGTTTGTTTGGATATAAGCAAAAATCAAAAATGCAGTTATTACTATAAATAGTTTAATTTCATTGTTAACACGTTACATTGTACGTGTGGTACTTAGAACAAGTTGCACAATGAGAGCAATTTAACACTTTGTAGCATGTCTCCATAGAGTAACTTAAGTGTACTGTGGCCAAATACAGGCAATACTGTAATTAAAAAGTAGTCCCTGTTAAAAATTTTGTAAGTGTGATTTAAATTGTATATTTACAATTTTACGCATGTTATATTATTTTTGATCCATCTACATGTGTTTCAAAAGGAAAAATAAACTATTTTGTCCTCTGCTCAAGTTAGATTGTCGTTCATTATTATTATTTCCACCATTGCTTTGGATATGTGGTAACACTTTACAATAATAATACAATTAATTAACATAGACTAAGAATGACCAATATTTTTACAGCATTTATTAGGCTCAAGCTTTGTTAATGCTAATGTTCATGTTAGTTCAGAGTGTGTTGGTTAATGTTAACAGATACAACTTTGCATCTTAAAAATGTATTAGTAGATACTGAAATTAAAATGAACTAAGATTAACAAATTGTCCAATGCTAGTTCATGCTAACTAATGCTAAATGTTATTGTAAAGTGGAAACGAAACGTGTCTTGTTTTCGGGGTGAGCAACGAGTCGAAAACAGTAGGGGGCAGTAAAGCTCTTTACAAAGTGCACAAACTACACAATCTTCCTTTCTTTAATTACTGGATTAGTTGTTTGTTTTACTGACTTTACCCCCGCAGTGAATGACCTGTAATAATTAATATTGCGTTTAAATGTTTCAGTTCATTACTTGGTTATCATAAACGGTACATATTGACAAAATACGAGATTTGTGAATGTATTTCCTTATTTTAAATATGTAACAATAACATCACGGAGAAAAAATATTTAACATCAATGAAAAATAAACAAAATATAGTATATAATAATTAAAATATATAATAGTTAAAACAAATACATAAAATAAATGACCAAGTCCAGGCAGTATGACGCAGTATCGAGGTGGGCTGGGTAAATTTCTATTGGTCAGGATTTACGTCAATCATGTAGCGCGCCAAAACAACAACTAATCAAAACGGCCCAAATGACACTCGACTAGGAAGTATCTGTTGCCTAACGACCACTGTAGGTGTAAACATGCTATACATGTAACATGTCGCGCGAAAAGAGTGTAAAAGTGAAAGAAGTTATTACTTCTCTCTGTAAATTACTGTCTGTCTTAAGCGTCGAGTCGATACCGACAGCTGAGGCGTTCAGGAGAGCCAAATTCAACAGAAAAGATGCGGTAAGATCGTGGTAGCACTTCTCCATCCATCTTTCTCTCTCTAATTTTATTTAACGTTAGGATAATTTCAGAGATAAGTCATCGTTAGCTAGATTAACCCTGCTTAGTGTGCTCATAATATGTTTTGCTTTCAGGCAGTGGACATGTGGAGTTTGTTAAGTAGGCTTCTGCAGAGAGCTTTTACTCTGGATCGTGCGTGCAGCGACTCTCAACAACAAGAGTTTGGTAAATTGATCCTTGGCCATAACTGCAGTCCATGTAATACTTTATTGTTTGTTCAACGCACAGTGCTGTGCTTGCAGATGTGCAGCTGCTGTTTGTGAGGAGTGCTCTGTGTCACTGTGGTTATGGGGCCCCGTGGGTGGTGGGGCCTCGGCCCCCCAGTCACATAGAAAAGGTGGGGAGCCGAGATCTGCTCTTGGCATTCGGCTGGGTGCTGTCATCAGGGAATCTGCTGGACTTCCTTCTGGCTGAGAAGGTTCATCAATTAGACACTCTCTCATCTGCACCGATGGTGAGACCCTAAGTTTTGGTTATCCAAGCAAGGAACAGATTATTGATTTTATCACTTGCATTCCTCTATTTATGTCAAGAGTCATTCTATTTAAGGCCAGCAGAGAGCAGGATTACTTTATTTTATGCACAGTTTCAAACGTGGTTAGAACATTGACTTTCTACTACTTATACAATATATTCACTATGATGCTTTGTATCACAGGAATAAATTACATTTTAAAATATATTCACACAGAAAACAGTTATTTTAAATTGAAATA
>JAUMHE010024069.1:0-10783 GCA_032359235.1 Enteromius mattozi | reverse complement strand
AGCTTCATTTTGTGCTCAGTGACTAATTCTTGTGTTTATTTTGATGTTTGTTTTGGATTATTGTCCCAGTGGAAGACACAACCATGGCCCATTATAAGATTTCTCACAGAGTCATTGAATTATTGATTTTTATCTGTTGGTATTTGATAGAATCCATGATGCCATGTGTCTAAACAAGATGTTCAGGACCTCCAGCTGAAATATAGGCTCACAACATCAAAAACACAGCAGTATATTTCATTGTCGACATGGAGTACTTTTTATCCCTGTGTTCACCAAACCCATCTTGAGTGATTGCTGCTAAAAAACAAATTTATTTAGTTTCATCTTATCATAGAAGCCAGTCCCATTTGTCTGACAACTGAATATTCTGGGGGATTTTGGGCTTTCTTTTCCCTCCTATATATATTTCTGTGAAACAAGAAACCATGGCTTGATATTTTCATGTCCATAATCACCCTTGAGTGCTCAAAATTGTGAATATGAATGGGAATATACTTCATTTTTTTTTACTCATAAAAAATTCTAGGGGTGCCATTAATTGTGGCCAACAAGTGTTGGAGAAAAACATTTATTTCACAATGAGATTTTCAATTGTTTTACTTCAATGACAGGTTAGAATTTTGTAAATTTTTTGAACGAAAAATCGAAAGGATAAACAATGCAGATTTATTTTCACAGCCACCTTTGCTCAGATTTACCAAGGGTGCCAATATTAGTGGAGGGCACTGTATATATCACATGCTCTTTACAAAAAATGTAATAAAAATAATACAAATCTTTGGCGTTGAAAATGTTCACTGAAACTAAGGCTACAGATCCAGCAGATTCACATGCAACCTTTGCAGAAAAGACAATCCTGGAATGCATTACTACATGCTAAAAAAAAAATCAATTAAAGTTGGTGGATTGAGTTGATGGAGATGTTGATAGTAAATAGATTTCATTAAGTACGGTGATTCAAAATCAATAGAAAACAGTTACAACTGATTAAAATGGACTTCTCCTGATATTTGTATGTGCGCTCTCGAGTCAGTTTTGCAAACTAAAGTCGATCAGCTAGAGAGGAGCTTCATGGGAGGACTAAATCTGTTCACTTTAAACCAACAGTGACTAAACTTCAACGTGTTCTTGAGAACGATGAGACGAGGAGGAAAACATCAGCTATTTTGAGCAGCAAATCATCAAGTCTCATTTGCAGATGTATAAGGAACTTCATTTAGAGGTTGGTTTAGGGTTGATTCGTGACTGCGTGGTTGTGCATGTTACTGTTGTTAGGGACGAAAGTCGTGACAGCAAATTTGTAGTTGAACTAAAAAGTTTCTTTGCTTAATCGCCATGGTAACCAGCAGAGTCAACCTAGACAAGCGTTGTCAGATGATGTCATCAGGAATAACTGGTACCATTCTCTATATAGACTGAAAATATAGCGCATCCTTTAGGCATTATAATGCACATAATCAGGTGTACGCTGTCATAAATCATCACAGTTATAGTACATACCTTCTCATATGCACTGTAATATACATTAAATCAGTAAGTAACTACAAGTACTACCATTTAAAGGTTTAATGTAGGTATGATTTTATAGTTTTTCAAAGAAGTCTCTTCTGCTCACCAAGGCAGCATTTATTTTATAAAAAATACAGTAAAATCAGTAATATTCTGAAATATTTTTAGAATTCCTGCACTCTATGTGAATATACATTAAAATATAATTTATGTTTGTGATGCACAACTGAATTTTCAGCATCATTACTCCAGTCTTCAGTGTAACATGATCCTTCAGAAATCATTCTAATATTCTGATTTGCTGCTCAGCAAACACTTCTGATTATTATCAATGTTGAAAACAGTTGTGCTGCTTCATATTTTTGTGAAAACTGTGATACATTTTATTTTTTATGATCCTTTCTAGAAAGTTCAAAAGAACTACATTTAGGTATTTGAAATATAATTCTTCTGTGGCATCTATTGTCGTCTTTACTTTGACGTTTGGTACATCCCTGATGAATAAAAATATGAAAATCTTTTAAAAATAAATTGATACATTCACTAGATTAATACAGCCCCTATATATACATACTATAAAAGTTTAACTGAATAATTTCATACTGATTTATGACACGACTCATATTGCACAAACATAATGAGTTGATTGATTGTTTGATTGTCTTTATTAATGTCTGTCTCCACTCTCAGTCTATCTCATTAATTTCCACAATCAGTTGGATAATTAAGACTATCAACACACACTTTCTCTCAAGAGTGTGTGAGTGTGTGTGTGTGAGTGTGTCTTTGTGTGTGAGTGTGTGCACAGCATATGCTCACAGTCAGAAGTCGTACGAAAGCTTCACTTCCTCAGTTACCAAGCAACTTTAGAAGCGTGACAGCAGGGACTCGCTGCGAGATTTCAGTGCTGGAAACACACACACGACTCTCAGCTGCTCACCGAGTCCAGTGTTTGATGAAAAATACAAGAAACTGCAAGAGACAGAACATATATACTGCATTAGAGCTGAGAGACTCTCTTTAGTAACGCAACTTCATGCATTAATATATAATTACTGCGTAAGTGAAGGTTCCTGTTTGCATATGTGTTTGTGTGTGTGAGAGAGAGAGAGAGTGTGTGTGTGTGTGTGTGTGTGAGAGAGAGAGACTGACCGCTCATATTCAGTCAATCAGATCCTTCAATTCATCCACAGAGAGTTTAGATTTGAGTATTCAATCACTGCTCATCTCTAGGAATGTGCAGTAATAATCTAAAACTAAACAATCAGATTACATAGAAAATGCTTCAGTAATCTCACATGAGGTCTCAACAGTGTCTCAGACTCTGGATTTAAAAGTCAAGTGATCATTATAATACCTCAAACATTTCTGCTCTCTATTAATTGTATAGCTTTATACACTACTATACTGAATGTTAAATTGTACCTCATTTCTATGTTTCTGTGTAGTGTTGGGTAGATTTTTACAAATTACAATTCAGATTACATGACAAAAATTGTAGTTTGTAACGAAATCCAATACATTTACAACACATTTTAGGTAATCAGGTTACTTTTTGATTACTTGTGCACTTGTTTATCTCATTGATTTAAATAGGATAATCTTGTATCATATATTCATGTAAAAACACACACAAAAAAAGAAAATCTATTCCTTTGTTGGAATAAAGTGTCAATGTTTCCCAAACTGGGTTTTGTAAAGGACTGTAGGGGGTTTATCAGTTTAATTCATCAGTTTTATCAATTAAATCAGAAAAATATCAAATAAATCATTTTAAAATAACAACATATGTGACCATTAACCAATGTCAGAGAACCGTGAACATGCATGTGATACTTTATTATTACAGTATAATAACTTATTACCTTAAAATCTTAAGGATCTTTAAAGTAAATATATTAAGTGAAAGATGTTTTACTTACAAAAACCTTCCCTGCATTACATTCAAATAAGAAAGCATGTGAATTAAGATGGGAAGTTTTAAAATACGAAAGAAAATTTACTCTATGAATAATGTATTGCTATTATGTGAATCAATAAAATCATGTAATCAATAAAAAGTGACTGTGTGATTAAAAGTATTTTTAAATGCAATATAATCAAATTAGTACCTAGTTACAAAGTATCTAATTTTTGGAATTTTTGAATGGATTACAAGTATTTCATTTTTCATTTTTCAAGCTTTTGGAATAGACTACATGTGCTTAATTTTTTTTTTTACATTTTGGAGTGATTACAGTGCTTATTTATTTGTATTTTGTTTTGGAGTGGATTACAAAATTACTTATTTTTTGTTTTTAATTTTAGGAATGGATTACAAATAATTAATTTTGGGAGTTTTTAGAATCCACATGTAATTAGTAACTGATGTATGTAGTCAGAGATCAAATGCTTTGAGCTGCTATCCACATTCATTTTAGCAGCTCATTTATAAACAGCCGTCACATTTGTTTTTGTTTTCATTTCACAGAAGGAATTTCAGGACAAACTTCAGAGACTGTGTCGGGATGCCGTGAGCCGTAAGACGGCAGCGAGACGCTCCTCTGGGCCTCCATTAGTATCCCAGCAGCCTCTCTGTCAGATATATATCTGTCTGGTGGTGTTTCAGGTCAGTGAATATCAGCTGTAAGCATTCCTGTGAGAATAATAACATATCGTACATGATCAGACTACACCACCCACTCATGACAGGAGCTGGATTTACACCACCGCGGGACTCGGGCTAACCAACCCATAATAGAGAACATGATCAGGAACAGCCCATATAACATCTCATATTAATGCACACATAATTACAACATGCTCTTGATGCACTGAGCTGATGATATTTTGAAAAATATTTTGCTTGAAATAAAATAAAATATACAAAAAAAAAAAAAGCTTTTTATTTCAACATTTTAATTTCTAATTTTAATTTTGTTTAGGATAATGTACTAAAATAGCTAAAACTTAAATTGATATAATTTTATAACTAATAAAAACATTTAAAAAACTGCTAAAAACTAAATTACTAAAACTTTTAGTAAAATTAAAATGAAATCAGAAAATACACTAATAAAAAAAAAAAAAAATTCAAAATAGCAAAAACTTTAATATATAAATCATACTTAACTAACAGTGCTTGGTGAATTAAATTAATAATATTTGCATTTAATCATACTTCATTAAATCCTATTATTATCTCTGTTTTCATTATCAGTAAAGATACTCAAATGAGCTTAAATTGAATCTTTTTGGCCTAAATTCCCAAAAAAGAAATATGAATACATCAACAAAAACATTTCTCATCAGGGGTTAAATTAAAATTTAATTAATTAATTATTGCTCAATTAAAAATAAAACCATAAAAGGAAAACCTTTTCTTTAGTTTAAATTAAATAAATATAAAAAACAAAAGAAAAAAAAAAATTCAGACAGGTGCCAAGTAAACTTTACTAAAATAACTAAAACTGATATATAAATAAAAATTGACATAAAAAAATGTAGAAACTATTAAAAAGACAAACACATCAAATTTTTTACTAAAATTGAAATAAAAACAGAAACTATAAACTATAGTATCTCATTCATACTAAAATAACATCCTTAGAGTCTTTGCTCTTATTCTGTAACAACAGTTCTCTCATTTGTGTCTAGATTTATTATAAACTATAAAAATGTAACAAAATACAAGAGATCTAAATAGTGATGAAAGAGCAGGAACATTTTCCTGAGGCCGTTTGAGTCCTGCTTGTGTTCGTTCCCCTCCTCAGCCAATCAGATCGCTTCATTTCTTGATGTGTGAAAACGAGCGTTATTAATTATTCATACAGACCAAAGGGTGGTATTTTGTCTCTGCGTGTTTGGATGACTGAGTTATGAAGATTGTTTGTGTTTGATTATGGCACAGAACAGCATTCTGGGAACTCTGAAGTAGAAAATCACATTTGGAGTGTTGTTTTTCAGTTTCTGTTCTCAGACTTGGCTCAGACCACAGGAGTACAACATCTAAATATAAGCCTAAGTATATTATATTATTTATATTATTTTATATTATATTATATTGTATTATTTATTGTGCATATAATAAAACACGCATGCAGTATATATTTTGAAAACGTTTATATATTTATTTTCTTATATTTTATATTATATATAAATATAATTAATATATAAACACATTTTTCTTAAATATATACATGCATGTGTTTGTATTTATACATAATAAATATACATGGTATACAAATATATTATGCAGACAAAAACTTTTATTTTGCATGCGATTAATTGTGATTAATTGTTTGACAAAACTAATATGTGTGTATTTTTCACTATATATTTTTATTCTCAATTAAAAATAATTTTACGTTCTTTAAAGGTTTACTCATTTTATTCTATTTTTTTATCACTTTAAACATTTACATTTTCTGTGTCTGTAGTTTTTATTAATAATTTTGGAACTTTAGACAAAAAAAGCTTTTTATATCTGAATGTTTATTTTATTTCAAGTAAAAATATCATTTATAGTTTTAGTTTTAGTTAACTCTAACAAGTTACTTTATTAATTAAACAAGTTAATTTAAGTTAAAGATCAAGTGTTCAAATAAGTGAACTTTATAAATACTTTATAATATAAAATATAATTTATAATATATATATATATATATATATTTATACATATTATTATTTTTATTTTTAATGGTTATACTTTTAGTTAACCCTTTTCCAGACTTTGGTATCAGCGTTTTTCAAAAACCTAAAGGAGATAAATTAGAAATTACTAATCTTTTTACTAGTCTTTTTTTTTTTTAAAACAACCTTAAATTAAAAATAAAAATGACCTTAGTCTCAATTGCTCCCCATTTAATTTCATTTAGAAGAAACAATGGAGTTATTAAACAGATTTGTTTGTTAAATTTAAATTAAAAATTTATAAGAATCTGATGAGAAAACTTAAAAGCAAGCTGTCAAGACACATTACAGTAATGGGAATTTGTAGGGAGTGTGTTTAATTGTCTTGAAAATAATGTTGCAATGAAAAATAAATTTAATGATCCAAAAAATGTATATTCCATATCCAACATATTATTTCTTACTTTTTCCTTTGATTTTGGGGGAGAAATACAACCCAGACTTGTTTTTGTGAGATTCACCTACTAATGCAATATATCAGAAGACAAAAATACATGGAAAAGGTGTTTCTTGTGTTTTTGGGTCCAAATAGCACCTGAGATTTCCTCAGAAGTTCCATTTGTGTGGTGATTTTCAGCTTCAGCTCCATCCTTCTCACACACGTCTGCCAAAACAGCACACACACGTCAGTGTAAGAGTGTGTGTGTGTGTTGAGGACGTCACGCCTGCTAAACATTGCTTAATGTTCCCTAAATGTGTCCTTCCAATTCTGCTGCGTTCATAAAGGCTGATATTAATTCAGCAATGATTTATGAAACGCGCCTAATAAAGTCATTAGAACAATGTGGAGGACTTCAACACTTTATAATAATTCTGTCATTATTTACTCACCCCAGACATATTCCAAAATGTATTATAATAAACTATTATTGACATGAGGCTTGTTTCAAAATTAAGCAAATAATATAAAATGTGATTTAATATGACATTTAAAATACATAAATAATAATTAATACTATTAAATAAATAAATATTACAAAATTATAAATTAAACATAAATTATATTAATTATTTGAAGTGCATCATAATAATTAATCGCAACAAGCCTGATTTTTCAAAGTAAAAATAAAACATTTCATCTAAGTGCATAAAAGGACTATTTCTAGTTTCTTTTTGCATGTTACTAGCTGTTTTATAGTATTGCTTCTATAATCTACAAGCAATTTCTATGTGAAACCTGTTTCTCTACCATGTTATTTATGTAAAATAAAAATGCGATGTGAATCAAATTAAGGAAAATAAATTACAAAATTGCAATAATTATTATTAATAAAAAATAAATACATTTTTATTTAATTATTAATTAATTAAATATTACTTAAAATGTATTGTTTATTATTATTTAATATGGTTAGTTTTTAATACAATATATGTGTATTAAAACTAATTTATTATTATAATACAGTATATAATTAACCAATGCATACAATAAATTAAGAAATGTACCAATTAAGGTAAAGCTATTAAACATGAATTAAAATGTATGAATAACATTATTTTATAAATATTATATAAATTAATAATTAATTGAATCAAGTAATATATACATTATAATATATATATTATTTCTTTTTTACATTTTCTCTGTGTGTGTGTACAATATTGTGAAAAATGTTGTGATGACTTCCAAGTAAGCTAACAGTTTGTGGTTTTATTACTGTTAATATGTGTCTGATATTTGAGAGCTAGAATATTAATGTCATTTTGTGTTTCACAGAAGAAAGAAATTTGGATCGACTTGAAGGATAGAAAATGACATCAATATGATTATTTCTGGCTGAACAATCCCTTTAAACACATCAACAAACATTCGAGCACAATGTACTCATGAAGTGTGAGTTCCCTGATTATTAACCCACACACACACGCTCCTGAACGGGACAAATAGAATGAGACACAAAGGCCTTAAGCTGTGTGTGTTGTCTTAAAATAGCGTTATTCTTCCGTGAGTGAACACACACGCGACTGCAGGCGCTCCAAGTGATCATGGACAGCAGGCTGAGGATGTCAAACAATACAAGAGGGAACGTTCGTCAGGTGGCCACACACACGCATGCATGCACACACACTCAGACACACACATACACACTTGCATGCATGCAAACACACTCACACGCATGCACGCACATACACACAAATACACATAGACACACACACTTACATGCATGCAAAACACACACACACACACGCATGCACGTGCACACAAACACACAAACATATGAAGGGTAAATTATCCCCAAACAGATTTGAATAAAAATCATTTCACTGTTTGCATAAGTAATTCATGACCTGAGAATCTCTACGTCCATATTTTCTCCCAATATTATTCCAGATGTCATTTTTGCACACATTAGGTCAAGCTCTGTGATTAGTTGTGACACGAGTGAACAAGCTGCGTCTGTGTATGAAGCGTTTTGTTTTCTCATGCATCATCGCAGCTGTGCGAACATTTGCAGAAATAACATAATCTGCTGATGCTGCACGCTATTAGATATTTACAGCACATGAGCTAAACACTGACTAGATAAACAGGTAACTAGTTATCTACTGCTCGTGATGACTATTGGGAAATATGAAATGAACAAATAAATAAAGCATTCATATATGAATAATATGAGTAGTTCTTTACTTTGAGTAGTGACAGTAAATACATTTATACTGTCACAAATGATAAAAAAAAAAAAAATGCTGTTCTTACGGACTTTATATTCATCTGTGAATCCTGAGAAATAAATTGTATCACAGTTTCCACAAAAATATTCAGCAGCACAACTATTTTCAACAATGTTTCTTGGGCAGCAAATCAGCATATTATTATGATTTCTGAAGGATCATGTTACATTGAAGACTGAGTAATGATGCTGAAAATCCAGGTTTGATCATAGAAATAAATTACATTCTAAAAGATATTCACATAGAAAACACTTATTTGAAATAGTAATAATATTTCATAAAATTGCTGTTTTTACTGTATTTTTAATCAAATAAATGCAGGCTTGGTGAGAAGAGACGTTTCAAAAACAAAAACAAAAAAATAACTGACACTAAGCTACAAAATAATAATGAACTGACTTGAGGGGATTTAAAGTTAAATGCAAAAAGTGTGACAAAGTGTGCAATAAAGAAATATTAGTAGATAAAAACATAATTATTCCCAATATTCCCAAAACATAAGTTACACTTATTCAAAACCTGAAAATGTAATTGCAAGTGCAATTTAGCTTGAATGTCTAAATTAATGAAAATTATATATATATAAATATATAATGTTACATTTTATTATACATTAAAACTCAGAGGAACAAATAGAAATGTATTCACTTTTCATACATCTACAGAAAGAGAGACAAACAGACAGACAGAGAGAGACACGCGTATCTTATCTTCCGCTCAGCTGTGTGGACTGGCAGCGTGTGTATAGCCTGGGCCCTTTCCGGCTCTGTGTGTGTGTGTGTGTGTGAGTATTCAGGGCCAGAACTACCCAGCTGCAGCCCGGCCTGGTCAGATCTGAGCAGGATAAAGATGCCTGTGGGCTTCCTTTACTCACACACACGCCAGAGTGTGAATGCTGGAGCGCTTGCTGCTTTAGTTACGTCTGCTTATGTGACAGTTCATATAAAGGACACACTTTAACACTATAGTTTTGACAAATCTACTGAAGACTCCAGTCATACTCTATCAGCAGCCTAATTTTAGACAACATTTATCATCCCTGACTGGGATCATTCACATCATAAATGCACAACATTACTAAAAACAATACCTTTTTACAATAAGGGTGCATTAGTTAATTGCAATAACAATTAAAATAAGTCATCAATCTTAATTAAACTTAACATTTACTATTACATTATTAAAATCAAAAGCTGTATCTGTAAATTTTACTTAATGGACCTGAGCTAATATAAATAATATAACAATGAAAAGCTGTTTTTATTATACGGTAAAAAGAATTGAAGCTTTAAAATGTACTCACCCTGAGGCCATGCAGATTTCTCTCCTGATTCAGATCACTGCAGGAAGCATTATTATGGATAATATTTTAGCTAGAAACAACAGCATTAATCTACTGTAGTAGTAGTAATAATAATCTCATTATTTACTCAACCTTACATCATTCCAAACATATATATAAGTGACACAGAGAGATGATTAAAGGCTCTGGATTTCTCAGAAGTGCATTCATTAACAATCTGGCGTCGCTGTGAATGTTTGTGTGTTTTCACACACTACGTTAATGAAAACAGGCTCCGCTATAAAAGCAGCATTTGCATATTCATCATATCATTTTCATGTCATGTCTATTAATTAGAGGCGTGTCTGTGAGCGTTTGGAGATTGTCATCGCTTCCGTAATTAAAATATCGCAGATGAAGGCGGGGAGATCGACAGACGCACAGCACACTGAGAAAATATTCAGGCCTAATTTATGATTAATGTGTCTGAACTGATAAACATACATAACGTCTAGGTTACGAATGTAACCCACGTTGCCTGAAGGAGGGAACGGAGACGTTACATATAGGAACTCGCCAGAGAGACCAATTGCCTTTGAGCTTTATACAAAAGGCCAATGAATATTGGCGTGCACTTGATTGCGC
>JAUMHE010024068.1:0-10785 GCA_032359235.1 Enteromius mattozi | reverse complement strand
CACCTGAGCGCAATCAAGTGCACGCCAATATTCATTGGCCTTTTGTATAAAGCTCAAAGGCAATTGGTCTCTCTGGCCAGTTCCCATATGTAACGTCTCCGTTCCCTCCTTCAGGGAACGTGGGTTACGTTCGTAACCTAGACGTTATGCTAATAATGTGAATATAATTTCAGTAATATGGTGCAGATTGCATCGTTGCCTGACCATGACTTTCTATGCTGTCTAATGAAATGTAAACAATTTGCTTATTTGAGCAATACAGTATCCAAATGAATCTCAAATCTTGCAGCTCTTTGGTGCCTCGGTTTTACTAAAACTGAAAAATCATACAAAGCAAACAAACCAACAACATTTTATTGAGCATGATGCAAGCATTTTTCAGTGGATTAAGAACTTATCTCTGTCTGTCTGAATGACCTTTAGTGTTTGTTATATGGAGCTTTTGTTCAAAATCCTTTGGTCTTTTCATTGTACGTGTTTCCAATAAACAACAAGTCCCCGTGGACCTTCAGTCAGTCAGAGAAAGACATCGACCGCGGCTCTAGGTGATCCACCCCCCGTGGCTAATAAGATAAATATTGCAGCAGCACGCTAACACCTTGAATAGAAACAAATCAATTGATCACCAGAGCACACTGAACTGAGGTGCTTAGGAAGAATAATTCAGACCTGCCTACAAAAATAACATCTCGTAGTGGATTAGCCAAAGTCTAAATTATCATTAGGTTGGTTCAGGGAACACACAAGAGTCAGAATGCGTTAGCAGACACATAAATCCACTCAAGGACCTGCTTTATGAGCTCTGCAGTTGCCTCATTTTTATTGATTTGAATTTGTGCCTATTTATAGTACAGACATTGTCAGGGCGTTCTCTTGTAATAGGGTGTTTGTCTCCTGCCGCTCGACAAAGCAGTCATGGGCCCTCAGTGAAGGAAAAAGATAAAGGCTTCTTTATATATCAGCATTCTTCAGGCTGCGTGAAAATTTAAATGGATTTCACACCCGATAGTCTTTCAGACGAGAAATCGATTGTAAGATATTGACTGTGTTCGGAATAGCATACTAACTGCTACTTTTATGTACACTGCACACATTTCTGTTTGAAAAAAAGAACTACCAAAATGGGCAAGCACGCTGCCAGGAATAATGTATCCCATGATGCAATGCAATCAAATTGGCTTTCCATTTCCTTTAAGAATGACACAAAAATTAACCGTTGGAATATTTAAAATCTTAAAATTTTACAAACAAATAAACAAACATATTATCTTCAATGTAATATCATGAAATATTTTTTTTTTTTTTTATTTGTCAAAGTAAAAAGGGAAGGTCAAATCAAATGCATTGCATTGTGGTCTGCAGGATTGCACAAAGCGTGCTTGTTGTATAACAGAATCATTGAGTAATATTGCGTGGCAATTCCGTTACATTAATAATGACTTTTTATTCATGCATGCCAAGACTGCAACGCAGTGTTCTGATTAAAGATACAAAACATGTTAGAATCTGGTTAGACACACTTTCATTTACTTTCACTCTATCTGAAATGTAATCCCATAATGATAGATAGATACATAGATAGATAGATGGATATAGACACAATGATAGATCGAGAGATAGACAGAGAGATGGATGGATGGACCGACGGATGGACAGACAGACAAATAGATAGATGGACAGAATTCTGCGGCTCACTATGTTTTGGAACAGAGTTTCTGTATCAGCTTCAAAACAAGCAGACAGATGCTTGATCAAGGCCAGAAGAACATGTGGGATCAAACATCATCATTCCATCTCCTTCCTCGTCAACATTCAGCGGATCAACATCCATTAAAGCGCTGATGTACCCCTGTACTTCTCTAACATGAGAATTCCCACTGGGTTATGATTGCACCTGCTGTCTGTAGAGTCCCTCTGAACGAGTCAGTGACCTCTCTCTGTGCTTCAGCCACAAAGAATATACTCTATGCTGTGGTTTCACACACATGCAATATGAGAGCCAATCCTGTTCAGCATGCTGGCCACTGGTTTCCATGACAACTAAGGGGTGATGGGTGGTCAAAGCCTGTATGAAAACAGTACTTTCTCAACCTAAGCACCAGCTGATATTGAATGGACTAATCTATCATTACTTGAAGTGGATGTTGATTTAAATTCAAAGCATTTCGTGTCAAAGTAAATTAAGACAGGGAGCTTGCAAACGTGACTCACTTGTACAGTTCTAAGCGCACCCGTTAAACATGAAGATGAGCTGTAAGTAAATGCAATCCATGTATTGATTTCAAACCGAAGCATCCATAACTGTTGGGCTTTTGGCACACTAACAGGCATCTTGGCTTAGATGTTCAGCCCCCTTAGGAATGAGTAACTGATCGTGGGCTTTGTGTTTTGACATCTCGCTGCACAGGGAATTTAAGTACCTGCAGTGTTTCCTTATGGCAAGATTACATCCTCTGAAGACAAAGCTCGGAAATTCATTTAGTTGCCTTTTGCTCTGTTTTTGTTTCATTGCTCCTTTTCTTCTCTAGAAGAATATGCATTCATTTATTTGCTTGCAAAAGACGCTGTGTATGTTTAATTTTCTTTCTCTCTATACATAAAGAAAAGGCTGACATAAATTAAAAATTCCATTTCACTGAAATATATTTATTAAATGAAATCATTCAAGATTAGTAATTTTTGATTTATGAAAAATAAACAAAGGGCAAACTGTATTTGTCCATTTGTAGTGATTGATAGGCTATTTGTGTCCTCTTTGCTTTTCCTTTTCAGTATTGTCTAATTTATAGCTAGATTTTATGTATTTATTTATATATATATATATATATATAGATATATATACTTCTTCTTATTATTATTATTTTCATTTATCTTGATGCAGTCATATTCATTTTTTGTGACTTAGAGAGTAAGAAATACTTTTGTCTGATCTTGATCTTATCTCGAGGGAAATAAATTATTACATTTAAAAAATAAAAATAATTATTTTATTTTAATTTAAATAACTTAAATTTAATTAAATAATTAATTGTATTTATTTATGTATACATATGTTAACAAATCTGAATTAAATTCTGAACAAAAATTAAAAATCAAGTCAAGTCAAAATTCCAGTTGTTTTAATAATATATATTTAATGAAAGATTTCTGGGAAAATGCTGTTTTTTTTGTTGTGCATTATTTTGTATAATTGTGTATAACGTTTCTGTGCTATATTTGTAGCCCATGTTGCATACAGTACATTTATTAATGCATTTTTCTTAAATTTACTAAACATGATTACCTTACATAATATTGCATAACTTATTTTTATTTAATTAATTAGTATTTATTTATTATTTAATTATATTTACAATACATTTATATTTAGTAAATGTGATTACATTTAATTTATTACCGCATTTTTACTTGTATTTGCTAAATATAGGTACATTTATTATTACAGTACTTATTTTTTATGTAATGAATCAGATTACTTTTATTTAGCTGTTTGTTAATTAATTAAACTATATTTATAGTATATTTATATTCACATCTATTACCGCATTTGTCTTATATTTACTAGATATGATTGAAAAATTGTATTACAGTAAATATTATTGCATTCATCAAATGTGCTTACATTTCTTATTAAAGCTTTTTTATTTGAATGAGCGTCATTTATAGCTCATTCTGATTGGTTGACGCGTACCGTCGGAAACAGTGGCCTCTAGCGGTCAAACTGTCTACTTCACTCAAAAGCGCACCTCCTCCCAATAATCACGGCAGTCCTGCTCCGGCGTTCAGAAGATGCGCACCGAAACACCGGGAAACATCTGCTCAGAAAGCAAACACGGGAACAGGTGCAACCTCGCGCATGAATCTGTAACATCCAGCGACTTCTAGGAGCCTCTAGCATCCCTCCTCCTCTCCCACATTTACTGGAGATACATACACCTGTTTATTCTCACCTGCAATATGGAGAGCTGGAGCTGCTCGGAATAACCAAAGCCCTAGGAATGATCACTGCTTTCTGATTGACCGCTTTAGTTTTCAGCTTTAGAGATGATGCCCGAGCACCAGAACCATGTTGTCACCACTATTGAGACCATTCCATCAGAGACGGTCACCGCATCACCATCGCTCTTTCAGAGGATGAAGAAAGTGTTTAACAGGTAAGAGAAACTACAGGAAATTGTAGCTCCTCCACGCCAGCAGAAATAAATTAAACTTTGTCATGCTATGCACTTTTGTTAAGGTGTTTATTTTGCACGCGCACCTGGTTCGTTCAACCATGTTTACATCCGAGTAAACTAAAGCAATGCACACGTTAGAGTTCCCAATAGTGCATCCAGATGTGATATTTGTAATGGCTGTTCCAATCTATATCTCTATTTTCATCTATAGAGAGTCCTGTTTTTTATAATAGTGAGCCTTCTGTCATTATTAGTTTTATTCATTTGGACAGAGATTTAGGAAATATTAATGCTCTAATGTCAGTTACTGTCGTTCCTTAAATTACAAATTAAATGTCCTACAAAACATCCCTCATGTGTTGTTCCTCGGTCTGTATGCTTGCAGCGAGCATCACCGATTGTCTTTTTGTAAAAGTCAGCATTCCCTTCATCACTGTGACAGAAGGGTCTTGTGGAGAAATGCACACTTTGTCTCTTTTGTCTTGTGATGTGTGCATCAATCACAAGTGCATGCTGGCACCACAGGAATTTTCTCTTGAACGCCTGGTAAAGTCACAGAAAACATGTTGTGTACAATTCAGTCCAATAAATCTAAAATCTAGTCTTGAACCGTTCCCAAGGTGACCAAATTTTGGTTTAGTTTGGGTGAGAGTCAGAAATTTAACTTTACCCTTCAGATAGATTATAAGTAGCTTTTTTTACCTTTATAAATGCATGCATTTTTAGTGTTTTCAGATCAAATTTTGCATCAAAACCCATCATATTAGCACAAACTTGCATTAAAGACAAGAAAAAAAATTAACTATTTCAACTGCTAGTAAGATAAGGCAAGTAACACTGAATTTTTGAAGTAGAAATTCTGAAGTTGTATGTTACTGGTAAAACATCAAAGTAATATTGAATTTACAGTATCTGAATTTTTTATGGCATCCGCAGTCACCGAATCCATTACTAATTGAATCTAGAAAAAAATATACGTTAAAAAAAATACAAAATGTAAAATTTTATGATGTTGTTTGTTAAAGGAAAGCATTTTTTTCCCATATTTCAAATACCAAAGCATTTTTTGTCACTTTTGGCAGCATTTATTAATTTATTTTTTGGCTCAAGCGCTTGTTGATTTTTTTTCGTCGTAATTGGAATGTTCCAACTTTGAATGCGTCAGAAGTGTTCTTCTGACTTGTAATTGTTTTGTCTGGTAATTTGTTTGTCCGTGTGTGTAAGGGTATATCCGGATGCTCCGGCTTCAGCTGCTCCAGTTGTGTGTGTGGTTATGCAGAGAGGATGACAGCTGGTAGACCTAGGTCAGATGAGTCAGGCTGCCCACTCTTTCTCTCTCTTTGCCATCTGCTGGTCCTTTTTATCCCCGCCACTTGCCTTTATCTCCCAGAACAATGTCCCAGGAGGTGGAATCTGTGCAGGGGCAGATCGGCTTGCATTCTGGGTGCTTCAGTGGCCATTGTGAACCTGCCAAAAGTAAAATCTGCTCTTAGGGTGAAAGTGAGGCCTGTTCTTTCTGAGGAATCTTTTAACCAGCTGGATGCCACTGTAAAGAAATGAACATTTTTAGTGCTGCATCACTATTGCTAACTCGTCCCACGGAGTTTGTGCTAGAGGTCAAATCAAGTGGGCATGTATAGTATTAAAACCAGAATATCATATTTGGGATATTTGACCACTTTGATAGTTTGTATTATAAAATTCTGTAACTTTATAATAACTTTATAATGCAATCAATACAGGAGCGAGTTTCTGGATCCTGGCACTTTTGACTGTGCTTTATGTTACACTTGATATATTATAAGATAGACTTATGTGCATGTTTTTATTACTTATGTTTCTATAATCAGACAGCATCATGAGCTTGGTCCGATCAATCATGCTTAATGTTCTAAGTGTCTGTCTTTTATTCCAAAGCCCAGTAATTGAAATGATTGTTTGGATGAAGAAGGTCATATTTATTTATGGCATCTGATGCCATATTGTATTTGTGGATGCTTAAAGCAATGCAATATAAAGCTTAATTGGAGGAAAGGTTGCATTAATAACCCTCAAGGTTGTTTTGCCCTGACTGGATGATTGTCTTCCATTTAGATAGTAACCACTTAAAGGAGTAGTATAATGTTGTTTGAAACCTTTGTGCTTTTTAGAGCTGGAGAGCATCTGGTAATGCTTGCATTGCAAGAGCAGCATAATGATTTTACAAAAATGTTTAATCCATGTCCATAAACACACACACACACACAGACACCCCAGCATATGGGTTAGGAACAAAATGAAGCTGAGTAAATAATAAATAAAAATCTTTCTCCTTTTTTGCAGTAAACTATGCCTTTAAACTTGTACAAAGGGCAAACCTGCCACATTACTGCTTTTCTCAGTTTGTAACGGCGCTGTGGAAACAATGTGACATAATAAGATATAAAATATGCAACATCTAGTAATTCCCCATGGCATGTTAGGAGCAACAAAAAAGAGTCCTCCATTACCTTCGGCAGCGCTCTTCCCCGTCCTCACCACATGGGGAAAATGAGTTGACTGTGTATATGAAATGAATATGTGTGTGCATTAGTGTTCAGATCCTTTGTTACAATAATTAATATTGTGCCAGTCAATAGCAAACTCGGTAAAAAAGAAATTTTTTGGAGGGAAAGAGGTTCTTTTTTTCTGACACATGGATAGTGAGGACAGCTAAGCTAAATCTAATCATGTTTGGTCTGTAGAAAAACTCACGCGGTTCACACAGCACAGGAAGATTTGCTTAAGATATCTTTCTTGCTTTACAGCTAATAGTGTTTGCAAATGGATCAAAGTTGTTTTGGCGGAAATTGCTAATGTTTTACAATGGATTATATTTCTTTGAAATTGATCTACTCAGCTAGTTCTGTGGCATATGGAGGGCTTCTCGGTAAAAAGCTAAAGGGATAGGTCCCCCCTGAAAATGAAAACTCTGTCATCACTTACTCACACCCTCAAGTTATTCCAAAACTGTATGAATTTCTTTCTTCTGGAGAACACAATAGAAATTATTTTGAGGAATGTGGAAGTTTTTGGTTCCTATTGACTTCCATAGTATTTTTTTAGTATTTCCCTGCCATATTTTGGGAGGCAATAGGTACCAGCAACTGTTTAGTTACCCATATTTTTCAAAATTTCTTTTATATTAAGTAGAAGAAATTTTGTGAATTTTCATTTTTTGAACTAATGCAGCATAGTCATTTTCCTATTTTTAAAAATACTTTTATTAACTCTTATTATAAAAAATAACACACATTCTTTGTTTTCATTGTTAATCTGCTAAATAGTGCTGTCAAAGGATTAATCATGATTAATCACATCCAAAATAAATGCTTTTGTGTACATAAAATGTGTGTGAACTGCATATTTATTATGTGTAAATCTAGATACACACATGCATATATATAATTCAAATAAATATGTTATGTTTATATATTAAATACATTTATGTATATATATGTACATAAAAGTGCATTTTCACGTATGTATATTATGCAAACAAAAACTTTTATTTTGGATGTGATTAATTGTGATTAATCACTTGACAGCACTACTAAATATATATATTATAAGTCAAATTTCCTCAAAATGTTTCAGATTTTGCCCCTGAAACAAAGATCTCAACTTTTCAGACATCATTAAATGCTTACAGCCAAACTACATCAACCACAAAATATGCAAAATCAGAAACCTTGGTACAAGATGATTTTTTTTTAATCAAATGTCCTTTTGATTGTTGTTAAGACTTAATGTAATCCTCAAAGAAAGTGGCTCCTTTTCTTAGCAACTCAGGAGATAATGCATGGAATGTGCATGGCTCATTGAGGAGCGGGTGGGCTGATGTTATTGTTCTGGTGCACCCAAGCCATTCACATGGCTGCGTGTACTTCCTGGGTCTAACAGCGCAACTTTGTTCTCATTTCCTGTGGCACCATTACTGCACGGCCGACAGCTGAAATCATGTGAAATGTTAAATGAAACGTGCCATTCATCCCTCTGAGGCTTGAAGGCAGAAGGTGTTACAAAGTATCTTTTAATTTGAATCTTCATTCTAAGAAATAATTCTAAATTATGATAAATCTCCAAAATCGAATTACAAACAAGTCATGCTATGACTTGTATATCACGCTCTTAATTTTTTAAAACAATTTTATTTGAAAGATTGTAATACAGGTTTAGAGAAGAGTTACATTTTTCATTATAACTGAATAATAATAAAAATAATACTAATACATAAATGAACTTAACAGTAACTCAAAACTCTTAAATAGTAATAATAAAATAAAGTGAAATAAATAAAAAATGCAACAATAACATATTTGTCTACATGCTTTCAATGTCCATCTGATACGCTTTTATTAGCTTTGGAAGAAAAGTCCTTTATATAGAAATAGTGAATTTTTGCTTAAAGCCTAGAAGTCATTGATCCAGTATTTCTCCTTTCAGAATAACAGTGGAGCGGATCTGATGATTTCTGCTCCCTGAATGGCTTTTTCGGGGCCTTGTGCCGCAATGTAATTGGCTGTTTAATCATGTGGCAGTAATCAGGTCAGAGGAACTCACATGGCTTGACTTGGCAGGAGCTGTTAAAATTGAGTTAACATTCAGTCTCCGTTATGAAATTCTCTCAATAATGAGCCTCATAGTTTTGTTCACAGCTTAATGCCCATTTATTGCTTTGTGGAACATTTATGAGCAATTTAATCCAGGCGTCTTAATCAGCTTTATTTCGGCTTAGCAGGACACTCTTTAACTTTTTTCTATGTGCAGTTTAATGTATTTATTTCACTTTTTGGCGAGGAGGATGATGTGAGCAGAATGATGTGCTGCATTAAGATGTGTTTAGTATGATTATGCACTTAGAATGATAATGTTTGCTATATACAGTATGTGATCATTTACTTAACCTTGTTGCAGATCTATATATTTAAAGTATTTTGAATTATATTGTTTGCTATTCTTTTCCATTCTGTTAAAATGAGAGTTTAAGATTTCAGACAACAACAAAGATGCAAAAGTATCATAAAAGTTGTTCATATGACTGTGTTGTGTATATAAAATAATTGTATAATTATATAATAATATAAATAAAGTTATTGCCATTCAAAACAACAATTTTCTATTGTAATATATTTTAAAATGCAGTTAATTTCTGTGATGCAAAGCTATATTTTTACTTTTTTATATTTTTACACACATGTCAGTGTTTTGCCCAGACATGTGAACACCTCAGATCAGGTTACAGTGAAGTTGGCTTTTGACAATATAGCCAAATCGAACATAAAATGGAAAAAAAGGACAGAAAAACCCTTCCCTCTCAATTAATTGCCCCTCACAGCGTTGCAGCAAAGTCAAATATCATCATTCACTTGATGTCTGATTTCCTCCAGTGAAACGTGATTAATGGAGGTGAATTCAAGAGTGAAGCCTCGTGTGTCAGTCTTCCGGTGAATGAAGGACGCCCAGGATTCAATTTGTCTCAGCGTGTGCCACTGGGAAGCAGGTGCTTTGATAGGATGAAGGATGCTGGATGAGGAATCTTTGTGTGCTTCATCTTGAAATTTCCACTCATATTGCCCAAAAACAATAGTGCGCTCTATCACATATTTTAATGGGACATATCACAGAACCTGAATTTATAATGTTAGTCAAGGTTTTCCTGCTTCTGAAAACAAAGTTTTAGTTTAACATCTCCATTTTCACCCTCCTTCTGATTGTTTTTGCTACTGCACATTACTTTTTAAAATGTAAATACATGTAAATATTTTCAAAATATATTGTATGTGTGTGTATTTATATACACACAATAAATGTACACAGAACACTTTCATAAATTATGCTAACTTTTATTCTTTACGCATTTAATCATTTGACAGCACTAATCATTTTATATAACTTGTATAACTAAACATAACTTTATATTCACCATTATTTATACAACATTTCATCAAAGCAGGATCATGTCACACTGAAGACTGAAATAATTTCTGCAAAAAATAAATAAATAAAAATACAGCATTGCATCATAGGAATAAATGATATTTTAAAATATATTAAAATAGAAACAAGTTATTTTAAATTGTAAGAATATTTCACAATATTACTGTATTTATGAATAAATAAATGCAGCCTTTCTGTGCATACTTAAAAAAAAAAAACATTAAACAATCATACCTATCCTTTATAAGGCCTTTGACCTTTGACCTATGCCCTTAGATTAATGAAGCGTAGTCCCAAAAGATGGTGGATTATGCTGGTTGACATGGTCCCATTAGCCTTTTAGTTTTGTGTGGCATATCTCCAAAAACGAGGCAAAAACGGTGCATTTTTCCTTCTGGTAAGGGGTCACTGTCAGAGCTGCCACATCTGTACACGTCCCGTCAGTTTTAAAGCTGGTCATAATCCACACTGACAGCCACTTTTTATCACCGCGACTCCAAAAGCTTGAATGTTTGTCATGCAACACTCCCTTCTACTAGAAAGCACTTGAACTGCCCTGTCTGATGACTTGAGTTATTTCAGTGCACTGGAGTGGCATTTTTATGCTGGAGTCTATTACTTAGAGGGGACATTTCTTGGTGAGGCACTGTCT
>JAUMHE010024067.1:0-10790 GCA_032359235.1 Enteromius mattozi | reverse complement strand
GTGTAGTTATTATAAAGTGTTACCATATCTCTAACACTTCCAGGAAAGACAAATAGAAGATATGCTGTTTAGAACACAAAATACTACTTAATATAATAACTAAGCAGCAACCAAGCAACAATATGTTTTAATGTAATAAATTATTATTACATAAGAACAACTAAGTAAAAATATTGTAGTAAATATACTGTTTTTATTTTAAAATAAAATTCAGATATATTATAATGATATTTTTTAATAATACTGACCTATGAACTTTAATACATCTTGCTCTGATATAATGTATCTGAGGCCTCATGATTATCTTCCGTTAAAGTGCTTTTAAGGATTCAGATAATTTATTAAACACAATGGGAACACTTGACATTGTGTAGAGGGCTAAAAGAAAATTATATTAATTGTTTTCTATGCTTTGGGGCATCTTTGATAAATGACACATGCACATGTAAATGCTAATGAAAACAGTCATGATAAGTAGACCTAAATCTTGGAATGTGTGAAGTGATGCATTCTGGGGGTTCTGGCAGAAACGTTGGACACTTCAAGGGTGACAGAGAAAACAAGTTCATTCTTTATTAACATAGACAAGCATGACAAGATATCCCTGGATCAAATATTTCGATATAAATTCAAGACAGGCCCCAAACATCAAAATGAAACATATTTGCAGGCCAATGTTGAGATTCCTTTCAAATCAGCAATAAATGAAATGAACACAGGGTATAGTTCAAGCTCTGCTAAGTATTTCTAAACCGTGCTGCTACAGAGCTGTATATGGAGTGAGATAGCATCACTTTCCAGTACCTCACCTCTCTCATGGGTTATTTTTCTTTTTGTTCTGACAGCGCTGAGATAAGATGAAAACATGAAGGTGGTTCATAAATATAAGATGTGAGGGCTTATTCTCAAATGAAATTGGATATGGTCATATTTTGGGATTTCTACAAGAAAATGCATGAAGTAAATGAAGACAGCTCATCCAGAGAGATCTTAAGATCAATCCAGACTCTCTGAAAATGGGACTTTGGAATAGCCAAATCCATTGAATTTTGATTTGTCTTACAGAATGCTTTTCTGTGAGATGAGGCAGGAAGAAACAACTGTACATTTTCATTTCATTAGAAACAAAATAAAAAACATATACATTCTTTATAGGTCTTTAATTTGTTACATAAAAGGAATGTTTCAACAACAAATTAAATTATAGAAAAAAAGAAAGAAACAAGATTAGGGATAGTATACACCCACAGAAAAGTATATATTTAAAAAGTCTAGTGTAATGAAGTGACGTTGGATGTGTGGGAATTAACGTACAAACCTCATTTAAAGAAGAGCAAATCCCAGCCTCATTTACTTGAAACAAATGTAATCTTCTTATTGAACAAAATTAGCTTATTAGCCTGTTAGAGAAAAACGAGAGAGGCTGAGAAAGAGATTATATTGACACAGAGGAACCTTTATCCTCGTAAAGCAATTCTTAGGAAGTAACTTTCCTTAGCAGTCTTTGAGGGCCATATATACATATATATATATATATATATATTAATTTCTAATATAAGTCAATTTAAAGCCAGGCAGTGTCTGATTTTAGTACAAAAGCGACTAGTGAGAGAAATTTTTAGCCGGCCAGAATGTAAACTGATCATTGATCAGGCAGTCCAAGAGTTTGTTTCTTCATCAGGTCAGAATTGGAGAAATTTTGTATTATATAATTTGCTCACTAATGGATCCTCTGCAGTGAATGAGAGTCCAAACAGCTGATAGAAACATCACAATAATCCACACGACTCACAACATTGACATCTTATGAAATGAAAAGCTGCATGTTTGTAAGAAATAAATCCATCATTAAGGCATTTTATCTTTAAACCATTGCTAATGGCTACAGTACCAATCCATAATCTACAATAATGCAATAATGCTTCCTCCAGTGAATTTTGCGTCAAAATGCACCAACACGGTTTCTTTAGAACCATTTTGCTTGAAATGTTGCTTGATTTGTGCATATTTCTCTCCTGATCCGGGCGAGATGACTTTTACTTAAGAAAGCAATATGGATAGAGACACAATTTTTGTGTGAAATATTCCTTTAAACTAAACTGATCTAATAATACACATAAGTGCTTATGGTTCTGCATGCCTTTTGCTTATTTTCAACCACTTTATATAGCGCATGAAAACATAGCATATGTGACAAATAATTAATATTTGCCAAAATGTACTATTTGATTTACAACCCGTTGGGGGCATTTTTGAGTGGATAAACATGATATATTTCTCAGCATCTTACCATTTTTTGTTTTGGTCATTTGATGCTTTCAGCCTCACTGAATATTCCTCCACTTTTAGGTCCTGATAGCTGCAGTATTATGGCCAGTCAGTGTGCTCAGGGCCAGATAGCAGCAAATCTGTTAGAAGTGTCCTGAGGATCACACAGAAATAAAAAGAGCCATTTGTGTGTCAGACTGGCATGCAATGTAAGCTGGGTTGGTGAATCAGTCTGAATGGAAACACAACTATAAGTGAATCAAAAATGAATCAATAAATGAATCATTTGGGAGTTGTTCAACAAAAACAGGGGCACTTTAAATCAGCTGTTTGGACTCTCATTCTGATGTCACCCATTCACTGCAAAGAAACTCGTCTACATCTTGGATGGCCTGAGGGTGGTTAAATTTTAAACATACAGTATGTTAATTTTTGGGTAAACTATTCCTTTAATTATTCTTTAGCATGTCTCGGTCAGGCTGAAAAACAAAATCCTGTAGGAAACACTCGTATATTGTATGTACACCCACTTAAACACGAGAAACGTGTTCTATCCTCGCCTGACATCCTCATCAGCCCTTTTTTATGTATGCTCAGCATGATGAAATGTGTGTGTGGCATTCAGACAAGAGGATTGACACGTTCGCATTAGGTATGCACCCACTGACACATGCTGCTGCATAGCTGACAGAGTCAACAAACATGCATGATAGAAAGAGAGAGAGAGAGAGAGTGAGAGACACAAGTGAAAGAGTAGCAAACAAATAGACCTAAGAGGGTGGTGACCTTTTGGGATAGACCACATTTGGTTTTGTTGCATTGAAAGCAGCATTGCTATAATGAGAATGTGGAAAAGTGAAGGGCGGTTCTTAAAATTCACCTCCATTCACCATTGAATCTCTTGAGTTTTCCCATCCTTGCTAGAAAAGTCTATATAGACCAGACAGAAATTATTCACTGGAGCGTCTAGTGCCAGCGATGATGGTAAAAGACACAGAGAGAAAAGGAAACAGGACTTCAATGAATCTCAATGCAGGTGTAACAGTAATTAATCCCAGAGAGTATAGGGGGGAAAAAACTATAGTGGTAATATAAACCATTTAAACCTACTGCACCGTGTCCCACAGCATGAGCAGTTGACTGATTAAATGATGCAGAGGCATGAAGGGAAATCAGTGGCAGCACTTCTTCTTCTTGTTTACATCATTTGAGTATTCTGATTGTTGATTTGTAAACATTTCTTATTATTATCATAGAAAATATCATAGATATTTTTTAGAATTCTTTGATGACCAAAAAACAAACAAACAAACAAACAAACAAACAAACAAAAAATGTTTCATTTGATATAGTTTGTTTCTTCTAAGTATTTACTGTAACAGGAGAAAGGAAAAAATTTAATTAATTGCATTAGAAACACAAAAGATTGCATTAAAAGTGGTGAGAAACTACTCAAGAGATAACAGTTAAAATTACCTCTAAAAACCTAAATACATCAAACATTGATTTTTACAGAAGCGCTTACATTTGAAGCGGCTCAGAGACAGAAATCTGAATGCTTCTCTGGCTAACCTCACCTCAGGCATTAAGTCAGACTCTGCTCAGATTGTTTTACTCTGAAAAGTAAATAACTACTGCATTAGACTCTCTGAAACTTCATCCACCACAGAATCTCTTCAGTTCTCTCCTCCTTATCAGAAAATACTACACAGACCAGAGAAAATGTTGAGATTATGCATGTCTGGTAAACATGTGTGTCTGAGAGGGACAGAGAGAAAAAGAGAGAGTAAACAACAACAGCATTAGATTCTCTGAAATTGTCGAGAGTGTTAGCTTTTTCTCACCTCACTTTATGCCTTCAGTCCTTCACTAAACAAAACAACTGACTGATGCATGAAAAAATGAAGCAACAATATAGATACACACTTCTGCTAGTCCTATCTTTATTTAATTTTTTTTTTTTTTACATATGATTTAAGGACAATAGATTAAACCACAATAATAGACCAATGTGAAAATAATAATTTAAATGTTGCGGTCACAGAAATCTCTTGATGACATTGCATTGTGACCTATAAAGTGAATCGTGAGATGATTGCAAGCTGCAAATTCTTGGAAAAAGTGACTAATCTGTCTGGTGCAAACTGATAATGACACCCTGATCATACAGCATCTGTCAACAGACAGAACGCTGGCCTTTAAATCACTTCCTTTTCTAAAACAACCTTTTAAAGTGATAAAGTGCTGAGAGAATATATGTAGCACACAAATGAGCCTTAACGTCTGCGGCAAAAAAAAAAGGATTTTCCACACTCCTGGAAAAGGTACAGACAGTGAGTCTAATGTGTGCTAAGCATATTGGCTCTATGGACTCATTTAAAGTGAGATTAAGACAGGTGTAATTTTCCCTAGATCTGGCCCAAAAAAGGCTGATGGGTTCTTTTTCCTCCCTCCCATTGTCTACTTATTACAATTTCCATGACAGCAAAATTTATTTTAATCACTGGAGTCCATTGCAAAACATATTTTACAACTGACATGAAAAATTCTCTCATCTGAGCCTATAGTGTTGCAAGGCGATTCATTATGTGAATGGAAGAAAACCTCATGCAAATAAGCCTGCCTGAGCTATATCTGCTGAAAACAGAAGATCTCTATTTTAAAATGTGATCTATGATTTGCTGGAAATAGGGTGTAGGTCACTGTCAAGTAGGTCCCATATTCTCAAAGCTATACATAAATTCAATCTTCGAGCAGAGGGCAGAATTATAGCATTATAACAGTAAAACATCCCCGGAGGAAGCTAAACAAGCACCACCATAAGTAAATCTGCACAGCTCTTCAATTTAAACTGCTTCGCCAGTCGGGAAAAGCGGAGGTCATACAAAACCACAAATCATCAGATCTGTGAAATGAGAAACAGAGTATAAAGTACACTGATTCTAAAATGTTAAATGGCCACGATGCGGTCAAGAAACAGCTTTACTGAGATACTGATGTTATAAATGAAGTTGCAAACCAATTTCGAGAGAAAGCGCGGTCGAAATGCAACCCAGCTGCTAACAATCAGCTAATCATTACTGCCTCCTTTTTCATCAAACAAAGTAAAACCGACCAACTGAAACAAGGCCACTTCATCTACATTTTTAATCTCCATTTTAATCCCCCATCCAACCCTTCCAGACCATGCTAGCCTTTCTAATCTTCAGAAAGTCTTTCGCCAGCTCCCCCTCCGACCCCCTATTTCTAGACGAAACCTATCGCCCAGCATCTAGGTTTTGGTTCCAGAAACATCTCAAAGCCGTCCTCTGCTTTTCTGGTATTAATCCTGAAAGATTTTCCTCCCACTCTTTTCGGATAGGCGCAGCTACTTCCGCAGCCGAAAGAGGCCTGCCTCCCAACATTATCCAAATACTCGGTCGCTGGTCTTCAGAAGCCTACAGGAACTACATTCGTTCCGACCCCGCATCCATCCAAAGGGCCATGCAATCTCTCGTTACCCTCACACCCTGAGAAGAAAGAAAGAAAAGGAAAAAAAAAACAAAAAAAACAGCCTTTCCATACCTTCTTCTTTCCTGTCAACCTCTGGGGAAAGCCTGCACGAAGGCTCCCGTAGCCATCCCGTAGGGGCTCCTTCCCCACGAGGCAGCCTGCGCAGAGAACCCCTTTCTCTACTGAGGCTTTCTTCTTCTCCTTCAAATCCTTCCGCTCACTAACTCCTTCCCCTCCCCTTAGGACATCCACCATTCCCTTCAGCCAGCCAGCTACCCTGCCCCACCCGCCTCCAGTCCCCCTCCAAACCTCCAGCCTCAGCCGAGGCATCCCTCTCCACCTCGCCTTGTATCCAGCCCGCTTTTGTTGGGGCTCCCCTCCCTCCTACCCACCAGCCTCTCCCTCAGCCGAGGTTTCCAGTCCTATCTCCCTTTTGGCCTATGCCCAAGTCCTACTCCTCAGGTAAGGTTAAAACTCCCAGCCACTCCGTAATGCCAAGCTCCACACCTCCTTCCCGCTTCCGCAGAAGCTCCCCAGCCGCTCACCTCAGCCGAGGTCTTCCCTTCCCTCCCCGCCTCCCTAGCTGGCTCCAGAGTTTTCCTGCTCAAGCCTTCCCAGCTCCCGCCTCCACCGAGGCAGCCATCAGCTGAGGCCCCAAAAAACCTGCTGTCCCCCTCCCCTCCCCCCCAAACCAGCAGATTTCTCCCTCAGCCTCAGATTTCAGCCTCAGTTGAACACGCTCACCTCCACAGAGGTCCCTTCCCCGCCTCCGCTTGAGGCCTCTCTCAGCTATCGCCTGCCCCACACAACTCTGCTGGGTCCTCCCTTCCCACCCCCGCAGAGGCCACCCGACTAGCTGAGGCTGTCACCCCAATCGAGGTGCCCGCTCCTCAAGCCCTCCCACCTCCCTTTTTCCCTTCTCCAGCCCTTTTTGGGCGCTCGTTTGGCGTCTGTTCCAGCATTTTTTGGGGGCACGCAGGGTTCGAGGGCCCTAGCTAGGGCTATCGTCCCTAGGGCTCGAGGTTCACCGAACCCCCGGCTCGCCCCCGACAGCACGCCAAACTCGCTTTATTATTGAGGAAGCGCGAACTCTTGAAAAGTTGAATTTTTGTGATAATCCTCTGATATATATTGCTTTAAGCTTTCATAACTGAATCTACATCTTTTGACTATGCATTACGTGTATAACCACAGTCGTGGAAGCGCTAGGACTATTTGTGCTCTAATGTGATTATTTCTGCTGTAAATGTATCTTTCTATTCTGTCCACAAAGAAGCATTTTGGTCCAGTTCCTAGAGCTGCCTTTCTGTCTGTGAGATGGAAGCTAATAAAACCTGCCATTAGGGAACTATTAGTCTAAAAATACCTCCCTCGGGTTATAAATTTCACCTCTCTCTGAGGTAACCATTCAACTTCCGCTAGCACCACTATTCACCTCTTCCCAAAAATGAACATAAGTATTCAGTCTCTCAACTCTTGAAGCTGTAAAATTTTAGCTGTGAACTTTTATGTGAAACCCACATAAAATCTATACTGCAAAGTATTTCATTCATTTTATATAATGTAAATTTTTGTAAAATTTGTAAATATTTTATTTTAATTAAATCTCATTTAATTCTCTCTCCATATAAGTAATTGATAAAAAATGACATGCATGCATTCATTAACATTCAAGAACATATTTTTTTAGTTTGACAAGATATCAGGTACTGACAGAAACAACAACAAAAACTCTCTTTCTCTTATTAAAGACACATTTACTTTCCTCAAATGCTTGAATTGAATCCTCCAAATCTGAACAATTGTGGCTGTTGCCTATAAAATCAAACACAAAGCAGCTGTAAATATTTTTTCAGGTATCAACAATAGACTCTACTAGAATTGATATAAAATAATAGGCCAGTTCCTTTGTTACATCATGCTGTCTACGTCACGTGATGTCTGAATTTCTGTTTCAAGTCTAGAGTTGTTGGGAACAGGGTCAGTGAATATTCAGGGTTCAGACCTCTGTGGATGCATATGGGGCCATGCTTTGATGAAAAGTTGGAATTTGATATACCTTTAAATAAATATTGACATTTCACATTTCAAAGGTAGTCAATTACATAAAGTAAATATCTTGAAATTCCAATTAAAAATCCCACTAACCCCTGACTTTCAGTAGTTAGAAGTGTTTTCTTCAAAAACCCACGACTAGATAAGTGGAACTGGAATGTAATGTAGCAAATGCTAAATTACAGGAAATTCATAAATATTTGGTCCTCAGCCTTGGCTAATTCCTCATCCTGTGTCGTTTGAAGCTAAAGTGTGGCTTTCATCAACATGAAGCAAGACTCTCAATTTGAGTTTCTAAGAAAGTATCACATGGTGGAATTATGACTGGGGCAGGCAGTGAATGCAAATGATGCTTATTAAAGCTGTTCAAATGTCGACCTGATAATGGCGTCGCAGTGACGCAGGACAGCAGCATTCAGAGGACAAATTCAAAGCTATCAAATTGGCTTCCCTCATTTGCCCCGACACTAATTAGTCATTTTCATCTTGGGATTCGACACTCTCAGCCTTCTATTGCACCACACACACACACAAACAGACATAATGATTCTCTATACTCTATAAATACTCAATATAGGCATAATATTACTGTAAATCATGGTGACATTTGGCAGACGTAGTCTCGACCAGATGCAGCACATTCAGCTGTTATGCTGTTTGCTGCCGTTTTGTCTTCCAGACAGGTCGAAGGACTCTGGCTGAGGAAGGAGAATCGTTGAATACTTTATGCATTCACATTGATTTTAATTCAGCTTGTTCTGAGACATCCAGTCCAAGCCTTTAGAACTCATTTAAATGTATAAATAGAACAAGAATCTATAGATCCTGCACCACAGTATTTGCTCTATGCAAATGAATGAGCTATAACAAAGTCCTTTTAAATCATGTGCTTATGCAATCGTGAGGATGTTTGTAAGCTGTGAAGCTTTGAGGATACTGAAATGTGAACATATGGAGCACAAAACCAATAATAAGGGTCCATTTATATGCTACTTATAACTGTTTTTGTTGAATATGCACAACCTTTTTTGATGTTATAACAATAATTAATCTTCTACACTGGCAAATAAAATGAATTTTATGTCAAAGCTAATTTATTCAGGTATAAAAATCTCCACTTGATGTACCCCTGACATGAGGCTTTAATAAGTCACATTAAGTCATATCTGAAATATAACATGGTGTACAGAAGAATGTAGGTAAGAAGTAGTACAGCTCACCCCGGGTCCAAAGCTCTGTCCAAAGGAATGAATGAAAGGAAGTTCCTAAAGTTGCTAAATGGTCCGGTAATTGGCAAACCTTTGTGAAATCAATTTCAATTGTGTTCTTTGTTTTTCCATCAAAATATTTTCAAATGCAAATAAACAGAAATTAAGCCATAAGATAATATATTTAATTTTGAAAAAGACTTGTCAATTAGACACAATTGCCTGTAATTATACTCTCATGAAGTCATAGAGCTTCTCCAGACAAGCGTGATTAATCAGAAAGCATTATTCAGGCTTCACGCACAGCATGATAAATCAACGTCCAGAATATGTATGTGGAAATCCTATGAAAGCATTATGCTGGGGTTCTAATTAGCTTTGCATTGAGTGTGTGCTTGACCTCAACACACTGCCAAGTTGGAACCAGCGTGAGTTGAAAAGCTTGTTGAAAGAGATCCTGAAATCAAGCTGCAGATTGAGGGAGAGTGACATCTGCTCATCTGAACGAACAGAGAAAAAGGAATATAATCCTTCATGTTCAACATAGCTTTTAGCTAAAGAATCGGTCTCAATAGAAATAGCAACCAATGGTGCATTATAAGAGGCATTAAAAATTCAAATGAACCAAGGTAATCTACTCTTCACAGGCACAGTGCTAAAATATCATTAATCAACTGCTCATTTTTGCTGACATTTGCATTGTTTATAAATTAAATAGCAGAGTACTAATCTGAAATGAGTGTAAAAATTAAGAAGCTGACTGAAATCTCATGGATCAAAGGACTCTCGCAAATTTAACAGCTCCCTGAAATTCCCCCATGAGACTATAAAGCACGTAGAGTATAAGAAGGAATCAAGATCAGTGAAAGCCAGCTGCGCACCTCTCCTCCCGAATGGATTTGGAATTACACAGACTAAAGGTAAACAACTTGGAACACAGTATGTTCAGAGACTGTCGTACAGTGGGGAGGTAGAAGAAGAGGTTTATCCATTACGCTTTGAAGGAGTTCTCTGTATGTAAGATGTGCTTTCAATTTTGGCTGCACTCTTTCCCTCCTCTCTGTCGAAATTAAATCTTTTTTTTTTCCCATGTGTTAAATAGAAGTCGCACCCCACTGCACCGGTGATATTAGAATGTGTGTGTATTTCCACACTAGCACTCAGTATGTTGCACTGCAGAAAATCACGTTTAATTTGGTTAGAATAGCTGAGGTAGTCTGCAGCTCATCTGTGAAAAGCAATTTATGTTATCAATAGAGTCTTTCTATTGATCATAAAGATGAACAGAGAGGAGAAACGGCATGCTGTCATAAATCATGAACTGTGTGAATTTCAGAAATTATTGGCTACAATGAGGAAACCTAAATATATATATATATAAACAAGTGAATGAATGAATGAATGAATTAATTAATTAATAATAATAATTAAATACATTTACTTCTATTCCTGAATTCAACAATGATGCATTAAAATTAATCAAATACGACAGGAAAGCAATAAATGCTACACAGTATTTTGAAGATTATATCATCAAAGAATACCCCGATATAATATTAACCCTGATAATAATAAGAAAGTTATTTATATTATGTATTAAGGATTCCTTAGCAACAAATCAGTAAGAATGATTTCTAAAGAATCACACCTAAAGGATTATTAGGAACACCATACTAATACGGTGTTTGAACCCTTTCGCCTTCAGAACTGCCTTAATTCTACGTGGCATTGATTCAACAAGGTGCTGAAAGCATTCTTTAGAAATGT
>JAUMHE010024066.1:0-10796 GCA_032359235.1 Enteromius mattozi | reverse complement strand
TGGTTCCTCCTCTGGTGAAATCAGCTGCTGAGTTCATAGCTGGAACAAAAATATGGCAGGACTTTTACTTTTTGGCCACTGGATTCTCCACCTCTGCCTCTGCTATAAAGAAAAGTTCCAAGTTTGATAAAGGTTCTTTGTGGAACCATTCATTCCAATTGTTATCTATGCAAAATGTACAAATTCCTCCAAGATGGTGCAGGATTGTTTTCACACATTGAAAACTGTTAGGTTTAAGACTTCTGCTATATTTATTCACCTTAAGTCTGATTTTGAATTTGATTTGTTTGATAGAATAATGTTAAAAACTACAATAAAAGGACAGTTTTCTTTTCTACACAGAGATGATACTTGAACTTTATGCCATTAAAAAAGTAGTAATTAGTAAGTAGTAGAGAAACAAATATGACATTGTATAAACTTAGTAAGGGTAAATGCACATTAACAACAATACTTTTATCCTCATCACAGTCTGGTCAGAGTCTGTAGCAGTTGCACAATTCAAAGGCAAAGAAGTATGAAAACAAACAATTCTTCTGGGATCCACCCATTTTGGGTGGTTAACTGGTGTCTGATGATTCCACATAAGCAGGGTTGTACAGGGTTTGAGGTGAGGTGTAGTCTGTGGAGGGTACATGATCTGACCGCCATCATATGCAACCTGACTGTAGGGAGCAGGAAACATACCTGCAGGTAAAATTTGATTTTGCGCAAAGCAGAAAAATAAGGCATTTTTTAACTTTGGCTCTCTCCTTTTACTCACATTTTTATTGCTGTCTTGCTTGTTGGAGCCGGAGCACATGCACTCAAATGCGGGTCTTAATAATTACAAGTAACTTTTAGTTCAAAAGTTGCACATCATTTGGTCTTGTAAAATGCGCTAGACATTATCCTTTCAAAACCGTTAAAAAATATATAAAAGCAAAGCAAAGTAAATTATTAGCCCCACATTATTTTTTAACTGCACTGCCAGTAGTTTAGCACAAAAATAAAATAGAATAAAATAGCTCTGTGCCTGTATGTTTATTATTAATGTTTGTAAAGCGTTAAGTTAGATGTTTGCAGATCTTACCAGCCTCCTGTTATGTGGGTGGTGGTTTGTTGACAAGGTCCAGTCAGAATGGGATTTCCTCTATAAGATGGCTGTTGGTTATTAGCCACAGGCTGGTGATATGGGTATTGTGGGTGATGTGTGTTATTGACTGTAGTTCTTGACTACACATTTACTGCTAAAGATAATTTATAAGTATTAAGTATGTCCAAAGCCACATGTTCTTGGTACAGAGATATTGACACTTACGCTTGCACAGGCAGAACCAGATGTGAAAAACACTATCATGGTCACAGTTTCTTTCATTGAATGCTTGACTTGAATATGTTAAGGTTTTGTTGCTGGACAGACAAATATTAGAAACTGCACGTTTCAACTTCTGAACAACTCATTCAGTCTTTGTATAACAAGCTAAGCATCGGACTAATTTGCACTCCTGGAAGTGTTGGTTTAGCAGAATCTATTTGACACCTTTGACACGTAATCCTGGTTTATAAGAGTTTGCTCATCTGCCATACATCAACAGGACGCTTCCAATTAGATTGTATTTTAAGAATGTCTGTAAACCAGACATGACGTTTATCAGATGTTTGTAGATAGCAGATGCTTTACAGATTAAGTGATCTTAAAGGCATCTTGCAGACATGTGCCATCGTCAATCAGTTCTTACAAAGAATATGCATCAATATATATTTAGCCTACTTTTAACAGTACTACAAGTCTTTATTCTGACATTTGAGTGTTCTGGCAAGTTCTTGAGTCAGATTTATAAACAAATCATTCAGATCAATTTTGTCAGCTAGTTCGACTGATTCGATTGAAAGATAAGGACTAGAACATACTCAAGGAGTAGATGTTAACATTCACACTTCATGTCTTTATAATTTGTAAGTACTTGCATTCAGTACTTAAAGGAATACTTCTGTCATCATTTACTCCACCAACCTCAAGTAGTTTCAAACCTGTATGAATCTCTTTTGAAGAAAGTTTGTAACCAGGCTGTTTTCGGTCACCATTGAATTCCAAAATACTATGGAAGTCAATGGCGACCCAAAACAGCCTGGTTGAGGGTGAGTAAATTATAAACTTTGGCTGATCCTTCAAGGGTTTTAGGAATTAAAACACCCATTATAGACCCACAATAAGACTCAATACTGGGAAAACACATTTCCATTACCTTTTTCCCATTATCTACAGATTTTGATTAAGTGTTTGATCAAACAAACAATTAGACACTTACCTACTGTCATCGTGAATAAAATGCAGAGAGCAGAAGCGCTGCTCATCCCAGTCAGTAACTCGTTTTGTGCTGATGGTGTATTTCCGGAAATTGCAGGACCAATTAAACCATGTTTTTCTTGCTGTTGTGCCTCAAACAATCTTGATAAGTGACTGTAGTAACCCTCCCATGCAAGAAACTTCAACAAAACCAAGACCCACCAGAGCAACGTGTGAAGCATATTGATTTTAAAAACACAATTATACCATAAATACAAACAGACAGAACACGTCTGAGACAGAACCCACTTCTGTAAACGGGATACAGACAACTTCTTCAACTTGATTTGCCATGAAATGAATCAATAGACACGTTCACAACTTAATTCACAATCACAAAAATTTGTACCAATCTAGGATCCAGAATATCTACAATGGACTTTTGGTTAGAATAGAGAGAGAGAGAGAGAGAAACAAATTCAAGTGTAAACACAATGCACAAATACAGCAATATTCAGGTATTATGGTATTTTCTCCAGGGTTCCTGTTAATCTCACAGAATAATGGTAGAGTAGCACCAGTGGCAATCTATTATGTTCAAATCTGATTGTACCAAACATTAATGATTTATACAAAGGCCTAATTCACTATGGGTTGCGTATGGAATTTCTCATACATTTTTTAAATAATACTGTATTTCATATTTATTATTAGTATTTAGAATTTACAAACTAAATAGATCAGTGCTCTCATGAACAGTCTGGTTAGAAATTAATATATTAGAAATGATCCAAAAAAAACCCCAAAAACATAATTCCCCAGCTGTGGTAATAGTAACAGCTGTGAGGGAGAAATGTTAAACTATTTTTTCTGACTTTCAAAAAGAAATTAAGGAATTCCTTACAAAACATTTATTATTTGGTCAATTTACTTTTACGAAAAGCACGTTTAAAGCATTTTAAAAAATGCTTGCCGACTGTAGTTGAGAATAATGCCACCTTCCACCTTCTTTAAGGAAGAAAAGTGTATCTCTAGAATCCCATCCAAACTAGTGATTGGTCCAACTGTTAAAAGACATACACCCTGCACTGCAAATCTGGAACGCCACTATCTTTGGTAGCACCTTGACTAGATATTTAGTATTTCTGGAGATCCTTATTGGACTAAATGATCTGATTAAGTAATGTTCAAAAACTACAATAAAATTGTACAAAGAGTGTGTTTTCACAGGTAGAGATCATACATAAACTTGTAGGATGAATGTAAGATGCCATTCAACCAAACAAAACACCATCTCTGTTTAAAATGAATAAAAACAAACAAACAGTGGGTCAAGACTGGGGTAAACAAAAAACAAGTTCACAATACGTACGTGTTGGAACAAACAGTTCTGCACCTGTTTTTGTACAAAACTGAAAAAGTAGTAGTTTAGGTGTTTCTGAGCATCTACAGTCTTTGGCTCTCTGCTTCCACTCACATTTTAAGTGGCTGAGAGTTACTGTCTTGTTTGCTGGAGCCAGAGCACACATACTTGAAGACTTACAAGTAGCAAAATTGTTGCAACCTTAGCTTTTTGTTTGTCCAATAACAATTGTTAGACCCTTAAAATAGACAGATAATTATAATTAATGTTGTAAAGCTTTCAGGTAGATGTTTGCAGATCTCTCCAGCCTCCTGATATGAGGTGGTGGTCCTGGTACATAAGTTAGCTGAAAAGGTCTAGTCAAAATAGGATGTCCTCCATAAGATGGCTGTAGGTTATTAGCCAACGACTGGTGATATGAGTATTGTGGGTAATTTGTGGTCATGGCTGTAGTTTCTGACTGCACATGTGATGGATGATTTATAAGCATTAAGTATGCGCAAAACCAATAAGCAGCTATTTGTTCACACATATTGACACTTACCCTGACTCGTGAAGGTTTTGTTTCTGGACAGATTACGGAAAATGAACACAAGAAACAGTAGAAAAGTAGTGTGTCAGCTTTTGAACAACTGACCATTTTTTTTTTTACATTTTCAAAAAATCTAAATAACTCTACTTTGGGTCATTTAAAATTAATTAAAATGCACAATGAAAAAACATTATTTTTGAAAATTGTTCAAAAGTGAGTTATCTGTTTCAAACAGTTTGTACTCATGAAAGTGTTGGTTCATCAAATGTCAGACATTTCAGAATTAATTTATTATTCTGTTAATTAAATTTAAAGAATTCAGAATTACAGCTAGAAGCAAGATTGTGTTTAGTTTTAAGTCTTTCTTCCATTTTGTATTTTTTCATCTGGTACTTAGTGTATTAAGTCCAACGTAACAAAACATTTCTGGAATCTGCATCTTGAATAGCATTTAGACGTATTTACAGTTTATGCATCTCAGAAAGAACCAGTGCTGCAGTTACAGATGCATAAATAGGCCTAATGTTTTGTTTGTAACATAAAACGTTGAATACTTATATTTAAAATCATTTAAAGATGAAAAAAAACTGTTAAGGAGGGGGTTATTGAGATTCAACCAATTCATTGATTGAAAAAAAGCCTAATGTGTGAATCACTGAATCGTTTATTCAACCGATTCTTTCAAAAAACTGATTCATTCAATAATTAAACAATGCCCAACTGTCCAGGTTTTGGAGCTTGAGTTCACAAATCTTGGAGAATGAATTTGTGTGGCTATGACGGGGTCTTCTGTATTCATAGCCAAAATATTAATATCATACTGAAAACTACTTACTGTGCTTTACCAGTTTAATTAAACAACAACAAAAAATGACACTTACGTACTGTCACAGCGAATATAACTTTAGTAAAGTCCCCCAGTTGATTGTGCAAATGGCTTATTTCCTGTTAAGTGTTTCTTAATAAGTGGTTGTAGGGCAGTGCCCCTCCCATGAAAAAAAAAAAAAAAAACGTACCAGTTTAATGTGTGACATATATTTATTTAAAATACACAATTCTGTAAATACACAAAGAAACCCCTCTGTAAACTAGATGCTAAATTTCTCTCTAAACTCTGAGAGTCAACTTGACTTGCTTAGTTTGATTGGAATGAAATGAATCAATAGACTCATTCACAACTTAACCATTTACAATCACAAAAAATCTGTACCAATCTAGAATCCAAAATAACTACAGCGGATTGATCTTTGGTTAGAATAGAGAAACTAATTTTAAAGCAAGTGTAAACATAATGGCGAACAAGAGAGCACAAATACCGCAATATTATTGGACAACAACAATACTGCTATTCTCAACACCACTGTAGCTGCACGATTCACAACAGCAGAGCAGAAATGCGTAACCCTCCAGAATGCAGTAGTTTGGGTGTAGTTATTTGACGACTGAACTGGTGCAACTGATGTAGCCAGGGTTGTACGCTGGTTGAGGTGAGGTGTAGTCTGTGGGCAGCGGTGACTGTAGAGGGTACGAGGCCTGACCACCATCATACACAACCTGGATGGGAACAGAATACCCTGGACCTACTGGAAAACCAAAGACAGCAATCATTTTGATGGTTCGCCATCTTGGCTCAAACTGTTCTGGTCATCTCATTTGCATATCTTACCAGCCTCCTGATATGAGGGTGGTGGCATCGGTTGGCCTCCATAAGGTGGGTTGTTTGGCAAAGCCTGGTACGGAAGGTACTGACCGCCCTGAATGACGGCTGAAGGCTGTGGATGGTATTGTCTCGTCACGACCGTAGTTGTCGTAGCCCCAGCTGTGTGAATAATCAAAGGTGGAGCAATGTTGAAATGGCGTTCTAAAAACTTTCCAACATTACCATACCAACATTAACTTACGTCCAGGATTTCTGAACCTCTTATGTAGATAGCAGCGTGGACAGACCCAGCAGATGAGGAACAAAATGGCGATGACTACAAGGCCTAGTATGGAGGCACCGATGGCAATAGAAACAGTATCACTTTGAGAATGTTTAGGAATCCTGAGGTCTTTGCTTTTGGACAGATAATGGAGAAGAAACACAATAATAGGTTACAAATGGAGACATTATAGGTTACGAACAGAGCATAAGATTTAGTTGATTGTATTTGACACATTCACTGGAAAAATGCTTTCTCGTCTTGGGACTGAAGAGGGAAATGATGGCAGGAACGGTTTTCCTCTGGGTTTCTCTTCTCTAAATCTCACATAATAATGGTAGCTTTGTCCAAAACTTGGCATCAGTGGCACTCTATTATGTTCAAATCTACTTCCTTTTATAAAACATTTATACAAACATTTTCATATAAATAACAGGTATGGAATTTCTCACATTAATTTTTGGTATTTACAAAGTAAATGAACTAATAAACTAAAGATTGGTTGTGCTTGATTCTAACAATACAGTTGGAAAATAATATAAATGATTACAAAATGATCGTAATAAATGCTCAGTGGTAACATCTGGTGAGGGAGAAATATTGAACATTTATTTATAGTAAGAAAAAAAAAAGTAATTCCTTACAAAATACAGTCACTTTGTGCTTCAATGGTGAATTTTTTTTGTGGATCGGTGCAGCAGTAGCTCTTATCACAGGTCCCACAGCAGAACTCAGATCTCCAATAATCACAGACTGCAGCGTCTTTCTTAAACATGCTGCATCTCTCCAAGCCTAAAGAAATAAAACAGAGGAAATGTGAGCCATTATAAAAGTCATTCAATTCTATAACCGGTTGTGAATCACTTAGGAAGTTTAGAGTGGCATCGCTGTTCATGTTAAATGTTTGAGAAACACCCTTTTCTCATGGTAAAATGAGACAATATCGTTTTGAGCAATATTTTGCCAATATTAAAACTTTTGTGTTTAGTCAGTGATTGGTTGTAAGTGACTCAGCAGTCATTCAGTATTTTACTTACAAACAAAAGTATTGCTAACAGTATATTCGCATTTTAATGATAAAAAATAAAATGAGCGAACAAAAAAAAATGACTGCATGTAAACATACAATAAAAAATCTGACTAACTTTCTTCAATCAGTTCTTTCAAAGATTGGCATTTACATTAAACAACAATACAATTCAATACTAATATTCAATCATGAGTCTGACATGCCCAAATATCGACGGTCCTCAGTAAAAGAACTGTACGTTGGACGACAAATGATCTAATAGATCCCATTTTTTTAGTGAATCGGTTCATTTGATTCATGGCAAAGATTATTAGTTGTTATTACTAAAATGAAGACTTCCTTCCTTCCAGGTAAGCGTGGTTTCACCAAGTACAAGATGTTCCTGGATCAAACATACTTGTTGATGCTGAAACAACATTCCAATCAACCAATCAGAATTGAGGAATCAGTTTTCTGGAAATATCTGTTTTAGGCTTATAATCATGGTTAGGTGCTTCTACATCCTTGTTAATCAGCTATCATTTCCCACTGATTTTAGGCATAATTTTTGGATTTAAGGATAAGGATTGGGATAAGTTTATGTTTTTGGACAGTAATGTTAATCCAGGATCAACAAAAGATGTAGATGATGGCAAAATCATGGTGACCCTTCCTTCAAGGATCTAACAAATTTACTCGCTTTAAGTTTTACTGGTCATATTACAGTCTAAGCAACATAAACAATTGAATTTTAAAATTTTTATAACAAAAGGAGAACATTAACACTAACATGACGTCAAGTGTCCACGTGGGAAAAGAAACATGTTTTTACTGGCGCTCTAAACGCGTAAAAGCGTTTAGAAAACTATGACAATAATGAAAGTAGAAACACATAAAACACAAAAGATAATTGAAAATTGCAAAAAATATCTTAAAACCGAGCGCAGCCTCCCACATACTTCCAAACAAACATGACGTGACGTCTGTCGTGTGTTGTCAAACGACGTACTTGAAAAGCAGGTTTAGAACGTTTAGAACCGTTTCCTTGGATACTTACCGACTGTAATCGTGAATATTCCCGCGGACAGGAGAAGAACTAGGACGTTGGAAGCCATTCGCCTTATTCACCTGGCGGCCACTTTGAAACTCGAATGCTGTTGAGGGGTACACAAACCCGGAAGTTTGACTCCGACGCATAGAAGATTCAGCAGCACCAGCAATGGAAACTCCAGTGTGGACCACCAATCTTTCCTGTCTGCCCGAATTAACGATACAAAACGTGGAGCAGTGGGCCAGTACGACTGCAACATCTCCCGGGCTGTGTTAATTAAGGGATACAGTAACTGGATCGAAGGTTTTATCCCCGTTTAAAATAATTAAAATAATTAATAATAATATAATGTGTTTAAATTGTAACATTTAAGTCACACATTTAAACATTTACCAAATGTATAGCCGTTAAACAAAAAGACTGCATGTAAAAAAAAAATTGTCAACTAAAACAATAAATTACAATCTGGAAAAAGTAACTGCAAATAAAAGTGGTTTCCCCAGTTTTATTAAAAATGTTACCCTTTTCCTTCCTTCACAGCCATTCTGTGCTTAAAAGCAAGCATGTGCATTTAACATTGTTGATACAGAAATATTTTAGATTTTATTATTATGAGTATATTTACATCACGTATCATTAATACTAGAATAATTAATACTGAAAGTTGAAAACACTAATAATATCTAAAACTGCATTAAAAAAGATTTTCACTCATTGCTTGTAAAAAATAGAAATACTGAAGTTATATTTTCTTCTAAAACTTCAGTAATTTCAGTATTATTTACAATGCCAGAATTTTCCCGGTGTGTTACTGAGTGGAAAATATTGAAAGTAATCAAAAGATCTAAAATGAAAAGCTGTTATAACCTGTCCCTGACCACAGGACATTCAATAGTCTTGTACAATCCACAAAAAATCAGGCACATTCTTGCTGCCTCGTGGAAGTGCATCAAAGTGCTCCTGGTGCACATGGCTGTCCCTGATATGGTCTCATCTGCATTGGCTGACAGTAACCTGGTTGAGTTGGCACTGGTTGGTATTGTGGGTACTGGATCCCCTGCACTGCAGACCGCTGCTGAATTACATTTGTATTTGTGATTGCAGTCACTTGCGCTCCTACCACAGGTGAGATGGGGGGAAAAAACAAGACATAAATCAATTTATAATTAAATTTTACAAGCCGTTTAAATAATGTACAATCCCCATTAATGGAGCAATTCATCCAAAAAATGAAAACAACTCAGGCAACTTCAACCTCAGGCCTTCCAAGATGTAGGCGAGTTCATCAGAATAGGTTTGGATAAATTTAGCAATGTTCACCAGCAGATCTTCTGCAGTGAATGGGTGCCGACAGAACAAGAGTCCAAACAGCTGATAAAAACATCAATCAATTAACATGAAGTGAAAAGCTACATGCCCAGTGTCTCCTGAGTGCATCATACCGGATAGATTAGTTGTCTCTACCGTCACTTAAGAGATCAAAATGAAGGTCCGTAATAACCTTAGAAGGGATAACGCCTCCGCCCGGATGCCCAATGAGTCGTTTATTTGTGCAGGGAAGGTTACAGTCCAGAGGAGAGAAGTTGGGTACCTGCCAGGGACATATTGGATCACAGCCTTATTGATGATTACAATCAACGGGTGAGACAAGCTGGGAGCGCCGAGAGGCGTTCTTGGGAGGAGGGGTACTGTCACGGTTCATGGGTTCACTATCTCATTTATGCCTGTTGTGTGTATGAATGAGTAGGTGTGGCAGAGTGTGGGTAACGAGCTAACTAGTTCCAGCTGTGGCTCGTTATCCAACACTATTTAATGTGTGCTAACCTGTCCTATCTTCGTCAGTTCCTCTGTTTTGCTGCATGGAGCTCCGCTCATGTGTTTTTTGCTCCTGATTCCTGTTAAAGCCACACACAGTCAATATTTCTTTATTACGTTTATTTCTTCAAGTTTGTTTGTTTTTTGTTTGTGTTTTAAATACCAAGTGAGACACTGAGACAAAAATGCACCTTAAGTTTATGAGCTAATTGTGGAAAATATAAATCACTTATGGCTATTATCAATGCATTATAGAAATAAAATTGTCTACCCCTATAATAAGTACTATATATAGTACGTACATGAGTAACAGGACCGTAAAATAAAGAGGCACCTTTTTTCTCATGATTTTTCTCATGAAGTCCATTTCTTACTGGAGAAAGCAATATTTTGACCACAAGTGATGTTTCAAAGTTAAAAACGCTTTAATGTTTTTTTTTTACTTTTATCACAAGACATTTATTGACAAATTGGAGGGGTGTGGGTTATTGTAATGGTTTGTATCAGCTGTTTGCCCCCTAATTCTTACGGCACCCATTCACTGAAGAGGATTCATTGGTGAGCAAGTGATGTAATTCTAAACTTGATCAAATCTGTTCTCTTGAAAAAACAAACCAATCTACATTTTGGAAGGCCAGTACATTTAAAATTTTTTGTAAACTAAAACACTTACGTCTGGCTCTTCTGCACATTTCATAAATGCAGCAGCAGGGGCAGAAGATGACAATCACAATAATATGGAACAGAAAACCCAGTATTCTACGGAAGCGTATTGCATTCACTTGAGGAAAAAATATCTGCTCTGTTTTTCTGAATTAACGACTTAATTATCTCA
>JAUMHE010024065.1:0-10804 GCA_032359235.1 Enteromius mattozi | reverse complement strand
AAAACATGTATTGCTGGACGCATGTTCGCACAGCAGTCTTCAGAATGCTATATATGGGAATAATAATAATAATAGCGACTCATAACACGGATCAGACACGTAAGGCTTTTATCATTGGGGATGAACACTTTACACATTAGATTCAGAAAAAGCATGAGAGTCTGTGCATCGCTAGTGCGCTCTCAGTAACAAAACACAGAATAAATAAACTTTGTTTCCATCTCAGACCTGCGACCCAAAAACACTTCTTAAAACACATCGTAAAAAAAGCATAAATTAATTTACGTCCGAGATAGATAGTATAACCAGTGTAAGAGCCATTTAAGTTATTTGTTTATTTATCTAGATGAGAAATAAGTTATTGTTTGAGTTAAATAATTGTTAAATAATTATGTTTAAATAATTGAATAAGTTTTGTATAAATATTGAAAACGATGCTGATGTCATTTCCGGCAAGTGCTGTTAGAATTCTGCATGTCCAGATTGGAGCGCTACAGTTTTTTGACCGTGTAACATTTTCAGTTATTTTTGTTATTAAACTTAAAGGAAAAGAAAATTACTGGACGTTGGATGTTATTCGAGTTCAATACACGCTCACACCTAAGAAGAAGAAGAAACTTAAACCACGAAAATAGACAGATTACTAGCCATTATCATTTAGTCAAAAAACTAGCTCTGTGGAAATGGAAAGTGAAACCAAAAAATGGGTGAATGCCGCGCATATGACAAGGACATCGCCGAAAGAGGATGGTCTGTGAATGAACACGGAAACCCTTAATGATCACGGATTATAAATAACGGACAAAAAACTGCGTCACAAGAACGTCGCCGCTCACTGAAGTTCGGATCTGCGGACGAGGTAACGGACTTTGAATCGGCTGTAAATTGACTCAGTGCATTCATGGTGAAGCTGAAAGGCATGCGTTTGAAGAAGGAAGGGATCGCGGGTACTTTTGAACGTTTGCAAGCAGTTTGTGCATTGATGGAATTATGATGGCTGAGGGCGGAGAGGATGACGTTACGATTGTTGAACACAAGAGAGTGTGTAAACCCACCGAAAGGGCCCTAGAAGAGCAGCTTCACAGGCGCATTAGTTTAAGAAGGGCAAAGTTATCTGCTCTTAGCAGTAAGATCAAAGGCATTGAAGAGTTAATGACTGATGATGTAAATCTGCGGAATGTTCAGGATCTTATGCAACTTGATTTTGCACAGCTGTTAACTGAGTTTATCGATTTAAACGTGCAAGTTCAAGATCTTCTGCCTGAAGATGAAAAGATTGCAGATCAAAGAAATTGGTTTGAGCCTAAAATGGATTCCTTAAGACTTTTTGAAAGGAAAATTGAAGATTGGATGGCTGCTGCTAATAATAAAAAAGGCCAAAATAATGTTGAAATGGAGGATGATGTTGCTCCTCATGACAGTGCTTCTCAGGTATCCATGTACAAGACTAAATCAAAACAGAAGCATGGTTCAGATGTTGAAAGTGGATCAATTTCCTCCTCGATACTGTCTGCACGTGCACGAGCAGAATCAAAACGTGCAGCTTTGCTAGCAAGAGCAGCTGCTTTAAAGAAAAAACAACAACTTGAAATCGAAAAGATGCAGCTCACAGCAAAAATGGAGGAACTTGAAATTGAAACAGCTCTTGCTGAAAGCAATGCTAAAATAAAGGTACTAAATGAGTATGAACATTCAGAGGATGGCAGAAGCAGCGTACGGTCTAAACAAAGAAAAGAAATTCATCTGAAGCAATTAGAACCAAAAATAGAGCAAAGAGACTATTCACCTTGCCGTTCAGCTGTGGTGAAAAGTAAAATAAAGGTCATCTCGGATTCAGTGTCACTTGCAGCATCACATGTAGGCACATCAGAAGACACTGGCCACAGTGCTAATTGTCAAGCAAACGACAGCATTATGCAGGTTATGCAGAAACAACATGACTTGACAGAATTGCTTGTGAAACAGCAGCAACAAATTCACCTTCCTAGTAAAGACATCCAAGTGTTTACTGGGGATCCGTTAACCTACAAATCCTTCATCAGGTCCTTTGAGCACACCATTGAACATAAAACAGACAATGAAAACGATAAACTATATTATCTAGAGCAATACTCGGCAGGAGAACCCCAAGAGCTAATCAGAAGCTGTGAATATATGCCGTCGAGCAGAGCTTTCAAAGAAGCAAAACGACTTCTCCAAAGGCATTATGGAGATGAGTTGATCATAGCAAGGGCTTATATTGATAAAGCTTTAAAGTGGCCTCAGATCAAGTCTGATGATGGTAAAGCATTGAGTGCATATGCTCTGTTCCTGATAGGTTGTCGTAACACATTGGAGGATGGAGAGTCTATGGAAGAACTAGACAATCCTACCAATATGAGAGTCATAATTTCAAAGTTGCCATACAAGATGAAAGAAAGGTGGCGTTCGGAGGCTTATGACATCAAAGAGCGACTAGGAGTAAGAGCCAGATTTGCTCATTTAGTCGACTTTATTGACCGTCAGGCAAAAGTGGTTATGGACCCTCTCTTTGGAGACATACTGGACAACCATAATGTTGTTTCAGTGAAGACAAACCCAAAAGAGAAGTATCCCAAGAAAGGAATAAGCAAGAGCAGCTTTGCAACCAACATATGCATGGAAAAAAGAAAGCCTCCAGATGTATCAAGAAAGCAGGTCAGTACACCTAAGGCCAATGCCTTTGAGAAACCATGTATGTACTGCTTTAAGGCCCATGCTCTTGAGTCATGCAGTGAAATTAAAGAGCAACCACATACGATACGGGTGGAATTCTTGAAGTCTAAGGGCTTGTGCTTTGGATGCTTAACTCAAGGTCATCTTAGCAAGATGTGTAAGAAGAGAATGGAATGTAAGGAATGCTCCCAAAAACACCCAGATATTTTACACATTATGGATGACCACAAAAGTACAATCATCGGAGAAAACGATCTCATGTGCCCAGGTCTCCCTTAACTGCCAATCAAGCAACTTCTCAGAGTCTGCAGGAGATAACTGTGTGCTGTCAATAGTACCAGTAAAGGTCAAATCAGTTAAAAGTGACAGATATGTGGAAACATATGCTTTTTTGGACGCAGGGAGTACAGCTACCTTTTGCACTGAAGAATTGCGACGGAAACTGAACTTGAAAGGTAAGCCAACTCAAATTCTACTGAGTACTATGTGTCAAGATAAGCCAGGTCAACAGAAGCTAGTCAACAGTTTTATCCTCACAGACCTGGAAGTGTGTGCGCTGGAAGACACCAAGTATTTCGAGCTTCCTAAAGTCTTTACACACAGTAACATTCCTGTTCAAAATGAGAACATTCTAAAACAAGAAGATATCAGCAAATGGCCGTACTTGAGTGAAGTCAGCATACCTAGCATTAATGCAAATGTGGATATTTTAATTGGAGCCAACAATTCAAAGGCAATGGAGCCGTGGCACATCATAAATAGCCAACAAGACGGGCCTTATGCCGTGAAAACTGCGCTGGGCTGGGTGGTGAATGGAACCATTAAGAAAGACAGCAACACTGTGGGGAGGTCTAAAATGCCTCAGCATACAGTTAATCGTCTCTCAGTGATGGAAATAGAGCAATTGTTGATTCAACAGTATAACTCAGACTTTCCTGAACGCCACTATGAAGAGAAAGAAGAAATGTCACTAGAGGATAAACAGTTTTTGCGGTCAATGCAAGAAAACACAAAGTTTGAGAACGGGCATTACTGTGTGAAATTGCCATTGAGAAATAAATCAGTCAAGATGCCAAACAATCGATGTGTTGCTGAACTGTGTGCTGCTAACCTGAAAAGGAAGCTTCAAAGAAACTCAAGCTTGCTTGAAGACTACAGTAACTTCATGAAGAACATAATAGAGAAAGGATATGCGGTTAAAATCCCCACTGAACAGCTTGACCGCAACGACAACAGAGTATGGTACATACCACACCATGGGGTGTACCACCCGAAGAAAAAGAAAATTAGAGTGGTTTTTGACTGTACTGCTTCCTTTCAAGACATGTCTCTAAATAGTCAATTGCTGCAAGGTCCAAACCTCACAAATACACTAATTGGCGTGTTCATCAGGTTTAGAGAAGAACCAATAGCCATGATGGCAGACGTGGAGTCGATGTTCTATCAAGTGAGGGTGCCAGAAGAGGATGCAGATCTGCTTCGGTTTCTTTGGTGGCCAGATGGTAATTTGAACGCACATATAGAGGAGTATAGAATGATGGTGCATTTGTTCGGAGCCACTTCGTCACCAAGCTGCGCCTCCTATGCACTGAGAAAGACAGCAGAAGACAGAAAAGATGTAGCATCTGAAAAGGCTGTTGAAACAGTTCTGAACAATTTTTACGTCGATGACTGCTTGAGATCAGTGCGCACAGAAAAGGAAGCAATTGACCTATTAAAGGACATTAGAGACTTGTGTTCTGAAGGAGGTTTCTGCTTAACGAAGTGGGTAAGCAACAGTAGAAAGGTATTATCCTCTATCCCAGAAGATATGAGGGCCAGCGGAATAAAGGATCTTGACATGGATCAGAATTCTTTGCCCATCGAGAGAGCACTTGGCATGCAGTGGTGCACTGAAAATGATACCTTCACCTACAACATCCAGGTACAGAAGAAGCCATTGAACAGAAGATGTATCCTTTCAGTTGTCAATTCAATTTACGATCCCCTTGGCTTTCTGGTGCCACTCATCCTACCAGCCAAACTACTTTTAAGGGATATGTGTAAACAAGGATATGGATGGGATGAAAAGATTGATGGCAGGCGTGCTGATCAGTGGGTCAGATGGTTAGAGGAGTTAAGTCACCTCTCAGACTTCAAAATACAAAGGTGCATAAAGCCAGAGAACTTCGAAAACATAAAGGAAGCACAGCTGCATCACTTCTCTGATGCCAGCGAGAGCGCCTATGGCACAGCATCCTATCTGATACTTACAAATGAACAAAATCAAAAATATGGTTCTTTGTTAATGGGGAAATCGAGAGTTAGCCCACTCAAACAAATCACAATTCCTAGACTCGAACTGACAGCAGCAGCAGTAGCTGTGAAAATGGACAAAATACTAAGAAAGGAACTTCAAATCCCCCTACAGCAGTCTGTTTTCTGGACAGACAGCACTACAGTGCTCAATTACATCAGGAGTGAGAGTGCTCGCTTCAAAACCTTTGTAGCAAACAGGATCTCACTAATACGGGATGCTACGACTCCACTGCAGTGGAGGTATGTCAAATCATCACAGAATCCTGCAGATCAAGCTACTAGAGGTCTTAAAGCAAAGGACTTTGTGCAAGCAGAATCATGGTTAAAAGGTCCCAACTTTTTGTTAAAACCAGAAGAAGAATGGCCACAAAGACCAGATAAAATGAGTCAGGTCCCAGAACAAGACACTGAAATCAAAAATGAAATCAAAGTCAATGTTCTCAACATCATTGAAAGCAATGACATTTTGAGTGAGTTAACAAATTACTACTCAGGCTGGTTTCAGTTGAAAAGAGCAATAGCATGGATGTTAAGACTCAAAGAAACACTGTTGCAGTTATGTAAAGCAAGAAAACAATTCCAAGCAACCATTGCAGAATCAGAAAAAGACACAGAAAAACAGACAATTTTTCTACAGGGCCAAACGCAAAAATACAAATCAAGAATGAGAAGTAAATCACTGAGCCTGGAAGACCTGAATCAAGCAGAAATTCGGCTCATTCAGTTCAGTCAGACACAACACTTCTCAGAAGAAATTGAGGCTTTGAGAATGAATATTCCTGTAAAGAAAAAAAGTCAACTATACAAGCTTGATCCTGTGCTTCAGAATGAAATATTAAGAGTGGGTGGTAGGCTTAACAAAGCAGCTATGCCAGAAGAATCTAAACATCCTGCGATTCTCTCTAAGCACTCAAGAATTTCCACTCTAATTCTAAGTGACATTCATCAAAGATATGGACACTGTGGTCGAAATTACTTGCTATCTATGCTCAGACAGAAATTCTGGATCCCCCAAGCTAACTCAGCTATTAGGAAACTGATATACCAGTGCTCAGTTTGTCGCAGACTCAGTGGAAGAGTTGGAGAGCAAAAAATGGCCAGTTTGCCAGAGGACCGCTTGATACCTGACAAACCCCCATTTACAAATGTGGGTGTCGATTACTTCGGACCCTTTGAAGTTAAACGGGGCCGGAGTACTGTGAAAAGGTATGGAGTGTTGTTCACCTGCCTAACAATTAGAGCAGTGCATATTGAAGTAGCTGATAGCTTGAACACTGATTCATGCATAAACGCTTTAAGGCGCTTCATAAGCAGAAGAGGACAGGTGTCAGTCATGCGCTCGGACAATGGTACGAATTTCATTGGCGCCGAAAGAGAGTTGCGAGAATCACTAAGTAACCTGAACCACAGCAAAATTGAAAAGGCCATGCTGCAGAAAGGCATCAAATGGATTTTCAACAGTCCAGCTGCTTCCCATCAGGGCGGAGTCTGGGAGCGCCAAATCCGTACCATAAGAAGAATACTTAATGCGCTCTTAAAAGAACAGTCTATCAACGATGACAGTCTTCACACAATCATGTGCGAGGTGGAAAGCATCATTAACAACAGACCAATAACAAGTGCATCAGACAATCCAAATGACCTTGAGCCTCTGACACCTAACCATTTGCTGTTGTTGAAAACTGAACCCAACCTACCACCAGGTCTCTTTAGAAAGGAGGACCAATACGCGAGAAAACGCTGGAAACAGGTCCAGTATCTTGCTGATTTGTTTTGGAGTAGATGGACTCATGAATACCTACCCATTTTACAAGAGCGCAGTAAATGGGTAAGATCTAAAAGGAATTTTGAGCCAGGTGATGTGGTCTTAGTGGTGGACAGTTCTTCCCCACGCAATTCATGGATAATGGGAAGAGTAGTAGAAACTTTGCCAGACTCCAGTGGAGCTGTATGCCGAGTGAAGCTACAAACAAAGACAAATGTATTGGAAAGACCAATAAACAAATTGTGTCTAATCCAAGAGGCAAATTAAATAAGAAGAATAACAAAGAATCATCAAGAAGAAAGACCAAGAAATGTGAAATAACTAAGTTGCTATCTCTTATTTAAAATGTTAAAGCTTAATGACTCTTAATGTTTGAATGTGTCTATAATAATTGGTTTGTCACTTGCCCAACCAATCAGGGGCCGGATATGTAAGAGCCATTTAAGTTATTTGTTTATTTATCTAGATGAGAAATAAGTTATTGTTTGAGTTAAATAATTGTTAAATAATTATGTTTAAATAATTGAATAAGTTTTGTATAAATATTGAAAACGATGCTGATGTCATTTCCGGCAAGTGCTGTTAGAATTCTGCATGTCCAGATTGGAGCGCTACAGTTTTTTGACCGTGTAACATTTTCAGTTATTTTTGTTATTAAACTTAAAGGAAAAGAAAATTACTGGACGTTGGATGTTATTCGAGTTCAATACACGCTCACACCTAAGAAGAAGAAACTTAAACCACGAAAATAGACGGATTACTAGCCATTATCAACCAGAAAGCACTTGTCCCTGAGGGCCCTGGACACATATTGTATCTAAACCATTAGAAATAACTCTGAAAGCACAGATAGCAACAACAGGACGTGCAAAGTAGAATTAAGAATTAAGCGTGAAACTAAATGAAGAGCCATCCCTAACACTCAAGAACACAAAACTAACCCAGATATTGTAGAGATGATTAGACGCAATCTCAGTTATTAAACGGAGAGCGATCGTGCTCAGAATGATAACCTCGCACGCAAATCACAAATAAGAATATTCACGCTCAGACATTACATTCACGGATCACAGATCAGAGAAAAGCACGCTGTCTGCTTTCCTCAGGTGAGAAAACGCACGCCATATCACGCTCCGGAACGATCAAAAAATAACAGCAGATAGCAATGATATGTCAGAAAAATTTAACTCTTACCATGCGATGTTGTGTTTGTCAGAAAATAAGTTGGCTCCGTCCGTCTCGGCACGTTTCGCTGATCCGTTGAGCAGGTGAGAGTCCTCCAGCGTTTTTGACAGAACTTTCTTCTGTTCGTTCTGACTCTAAGATCGTTGCGATGGTTTAAATAGCGCGCCCATCTCAGCAGGGTTTCGCACACACACACACAAGTCAATATGTCATGACTGCTTGTAGAAATGGGTTTTTTACAACAGGATCCATAAACTGTGTGTTTTTATTAAAAAGGGATTGCCCCCGAACTCGGGATGCCTGCGAATAATATACCTGCTGTAAAGTTCGCTTCTTTGAACATAAAAGAGAGTACTAAACACTCTCTTTGAAGCTTCGTGACACTGGCTGGTGAATCGTGATGCAGATTTTATGGCGGGGGGGATCATAAAAGTGTACAGGCATGGACAAAATCCAGATTTGTCATTTATATTTCTCAAAGAGGTCAGACGTTCATCCTGTGCTGTTATGGCCGTCACGCATCCCTTCCGTATTGGTCATTCGTCTGAAACACGTATCATTGGGTTTCATCGAATGAGATCGCCGCATCCAACCGTCGACGCCCACTCGGAGGCGGGGGATAGAACGCTCCGAGCGGCCATTTCGAATCAAGCCTTTGACGAGGACGGATCTCTGCCTGCTTACTGCGTCAAGAGCTGTTAAAGCACAGATCTGGACCTCTCTTGCATAATTTGCTACAAAAGGTAAGAACATTTATTTGGGCTTTTTGAAACTTAGCCGATACAAGATTTAAGATGATATTTTGTCTGCCTCAGGTAGTGACAATGGCTCGTGAGAGAGAGAGAGTGAGACGGCAAAAATGCATTCTATGCTTTTAGCATTCGTGCAGATAGCTCTTAGTTAATGTAAGTGATTTTAAGCATTTGTCGTTCATATACAATGGTTTGTAATGTTTAGAGCACGCGATAGAAGCTCTTTGAGAAGGGAGCAATCATGTGTTTGTCGGCCTGGATAACGCGAAGCAAGAGAGGGGAGACATTGAGATGAAGCGTCGGTGAAAACTTAGAAAATAGACATTTCTTTAATTTTATTCATAGCATTTACGCCGCTTATTCGCTAAAAACACATTTATAAGCTTATAACACAATGTGAAATGATTGCACACTTCAGCCTCGTGTTTTAGCCGGTCGATGCTAACCCCCCCCTCACACACACACACAGCTGTTTGGTCAAACATACGCGCAAGACGTCTCAAAGTTATTTAATTTTAATCTGTTTTATATACATATACAGCCGATTCACCGCACAGTCGTTGTCTATAGTGTGTGTTTGATTTCATCAGGCATCGGGGTCTTTTAATTCAGATTAATTTCTTTTAAACTAAAGATTTTGTAGATTCCATTTTTTCTGTCGACAGACCAGTTAAATGTTAGAAAAAACAGCCTCGCTTCAAGCATACATCTGCTTAGATGTGTAGAAGTAATATTTCCATGGTTTTAAAAAAGTCTTCATTTATAGACTGCAAACACTGTGGGTAAAAACTGATGTTTTTTTTTTTAATATGAAAAGCGGATATTTCATCTGTTAAAATTTAATTCACTGATTAAACCATCTATTCATTATTGCTGTTTACCCTGATCTTTTAAAAAAACCTTTATTCAGTAATTTCTCATTCAAACACACCAAACACACAGACATCTGATCTCTGTTCAGAATAAAAATAATAGATGCCATAAACCTAATTTTTTGTGACTTGGTTTTTATAATAGGATGCAATAAATACCACTCCCCCTGAGGTGAGTTTTTTTATGACAGGATGTTTTTTTGTTTTGTTTTGTTTGTTTTTTTTTTTTTTTGGGGGGGGTGTACAGTCCGGGTTATTGGACAGTTTTTTATGACACCAATAAAACGATAAATCAGGGCCATAAATACCTTACTTGACATTCTGTATAGTATATTTACTACTGTTTATATTATCTGCTAACTTTTGTTACTGCTCTTCTGTACTCTGCTTACAAGTAAACTAACTGCTACATAAGATATCTTGTGCTTGGATGTTTAAGTAAAAAGTTACAATATTACCTATAGCCTGCATGATAATCAGTGATGGGCAGTAGCGTCGCTACAAGTAGTGACACTAATAGTTTAACTACCTTTTTCAGTAGCGTGTTGGTAGCATCGCTGTTTTCCGAATCAAATAGCTTTTCAGTAACGACGCTATTTTATTGATCAAGTAGTGCAGTAGTGTCCGCACAAGCTAACGTTACATTTTTCCCAAGCATTTCTGACGCTTAAGCACAAATCGGAAATACAAATGCTACAGATCAGTGACTTTTTACTGCGGTTGGCAATGAGCTTTTTGGTGTTAGCACCATAGACATATAGAGATAGACGCCACATTGGCTGCTGGAAAACGAGAAATTCGGCCGCCATCTTAGACCGGTCACCCGCTCCACTCAGTGTAATCTGTTTAGCAGGTGTAATGAGCTGTCATCGCATTTAATTAATCATATCTCACGGAATACCGAACTGATTTTCACACGTTTTTTCCTGCTGCAAAGGTCATAAATGTAGCTGTGATACATGACACATGGTTTGGTGTATTTTAATATTGATAGTGAGTTTAACAGTAATATAATGAATATCTCCATTCCTGCGATAGTATTGGGTCTTTTAAGAGGGTCTAAAGACTTACTAAGAGTAAGACTTACTTAAGAGCTTGATTTGTTGAAGATTGGCGGATCACCCTCTCTGCAGCTCTCAGCACCTTATTATTATAATAATAATAATAATAATAATAATAATACATTATATTTATAATTATATAGCGCTTTACACAGTGCTCAAAGACACTTTATAGAA
>JAUMHE010024064.1:0-10808 GCA_032359235.1 Enteromius mattozi | reverse complement strand
TATATATATATATAAATAAAATGTGATTAATTGCAATTAATCGTTTGACGGCACTAATATATATGTAGGAGTGAACTGTCCCTTTAAATAGGACTTACACCTGTATATGTAATTTCATAATTATACTGTATTTTAAAAACTGCTTAATGAACTGACAATCGTTTATGTTAAGCTAAAATATATTTAATATATGTCATGTGTTTAAATGTATATTTGTAATTTCACATTTGTAATAATGAAGTTTTCAATTGAATACATTCAGAACATTAACTTAAAATGTAATATTGTTGATATTGCCACAGCTAACTAGAGTTAAAATGTTACTCAAGTACTTTACATGTGCTTCAGTACTGTTAGCAAATACATCAAAATAAGTGTACTTCTTTAAAGAATGACAAATGAAAACAATTGTAAAAGTGTCTTTTTCATTCAATAATATTATGTTTCCTGCAAGTAAGGTTTTTAAGAAATATGCTTTTATGGTTTAATGTATGCTACAAGTGCACATTCAGTTCAGTTAAGTGCACTTCTTCTTCACAAGGATATAAGGATATATGTTTTCACGTTTTTTGTCTTTTGACCAATGAGATCTTTCCTTTTTCCACGGTTCATACATGTAGGTCTCCCTGCAGTTTCTGACCTTCTTTGCTTCTAATTGCTTGTTACATAAATCTGTCCTGAAGCTTGAAATAAAAGCCTTTACAGGGCACTCACCTGAGCTCATGAAAGGCCTGCGGAGTGACTTTGACAAACTCCAGAACAGCCACATTTGTTTGTCATTAGTGTGAGCACACCTCCTGCACATGTGTGTGTGTTCAGAGCGGCCCGTGGATCACAGAAACGGGTTTCGTGGCCGGTGGCCGATCGCAGGTGAGCCGTCCTGCCATCAACAACAAAGTGTGGTCCGGCGTGTTCACGCTCAGAGGTCACAGAGGGTCTGCGGGGTCTGACAGTCTGACAGATTAAAAGAGGTGACGCTGAACTGATGTTTTCTGGACCACCCGCATCTCCGTTCTGTTTGCATTAATGTGAGGGGAGCTTGGCTTAGACACAGCCAGAATAGACAGAGCCATAAAACTAGACGCAATCAGATGTGATGTAAGAGGCCAATGGGGCCAAATCGGACATATTTCCACAGTGACTGCCACCGATTGTAAGAAAGAAAAGTAAATCCAGGTGCAGGTCGAGAACAGATCTGGCAACTCTAGGAATGGAAGCCCCGCCTTTCAGTGGAAGGAACCAATCACATTTTTTCTAGAACACTCATGCACATTAACTGAGCACAGCTACACACAAACAAACACAATCAATCAATCAATCACCTTTATTTATAGACAGATTGTGTCAAAGCACTGAACAGTATCAGACTGGGGAACAAAGTGTCAGTAATGTAAAATGACAAGATTAAACACTCAATTTTCAGTTAAAGGCATTTCATTACTGAATGCAGAGACGTCATTGTCTAGATCAGCTCAGTTTAAATCGGATCTATTTAATCCAATTGACGACAATCGCTATAAATTAAGTGTCCCCAACTAAGCAAGCCAGAGGCAACAGTGGCAAGAAAACAAAACTCCATCTGTGAAAAGATGGAGACAAATCTTAAGAGCAACCAGGCTCAGTTGGGGGACCAGTTGAAACCAGCACTTAATTTCCAGTTCAATTTCGAACTGCCAGCGGCTTATCAATGGCTTTCCTGAGACTTTGTGATACTATATTTTATTTTATTTTATATTTTAATTTTGTTTTCATTTAATTTCTTTTATTGTTTTGTTTCATTGTTTATTTATTTTTTTAATGGGAGAAAAAAAAGAAATTCAAATGTTTTCTGAAAGATCATGTGATCAAGACTGAACAATGCTGAAAATTCAGCTTTGACATCACATAAATACATTTAATTATTAAATACATTTTACAATACATCTACACTGAAAACAGTTGTGTTATTTAAAATTGTAAAATTGTATTTTGTATGAACTTGGAGAGCATATGAGGCTTCTTCAGAAAAACGTACAAAAAATTAATTATTTCAACCCCAGATTTTTAAATCCGATCTCACGGCAATTTTTACATATTTTACAAGGTGGCTAATTTATACAAATTCGTACGACCTTACTGCGAATGACCTACCCGTCACTGTGGTTTTAGACAAATCGTATGAGTGAGGTTGTACGAATTAGCACGAATTAGCCATCTCCTAAAATACATACAAATTGGTCGTGAGACTGTGTTGGCATATCATATAGTATGGCATAAAAGAAAAAAGTGATGTGGGGTGTATATAGTGCACACAACAATGGTAAGCACAGTATAATCTCAGCTCAAGAGTTACTTCCATTCTGAAGTCTCATAAAGTCTTGGTCTACAAAACAGCAAATGTTCTCTCTTGTTCACAGTTCACCACCACTTGGGAACAAATCAGCGTTTGCATAAGCGTAATCATGAGACCACCTCGCTGCACACACAGCTTTAGCAGCAGCAGACCAATGTTTTTTCTTTCTTAACAGCTCCATGACATGTTCTTCATTTCCACAGATGAGATGCAGCTTTGTGGTGGCCTTTGAACTATGGGAGGTATTGAAGGATTTAGAGTACGTCTGTGTGAGAGCCCAGTGTTTCTGCCAAACGGCCCTGAGCAGACTGGCTGTGCTCATATCTGGGGAGAGAAAATTAATGCTTATTAATGGGGCCTATAAAAGCGACTAATTGAGCATTCCGGAACTTGCTGAGTTTGGCATCTGCTGCTGACATTACACAGCACAGGGCTTCACACACACACACACACACACACACACCTCGGCTGTCTTTCTCCGTCTCTCTCTCTGACATTAGGTCAGGCCATTAAAAATCAGAGAAGCTCGACAGGTTATTACTGTGACTGACATGTTAATGACACCTGGTCTCGCTAGCCAGGGTTCAGCGCGGAGCGAGTCGGCGTAAATCGCCTTCTTTGAAGAAGCCGCCGCTTAAGTGTTGGGAAGTCACAATTACGACATGCGTGAGGATTTAAAACACACATGTGTTTTGGTGTCCGATTCTGATGTCTTCAGAAAAGCCATCTTCATAGGTTTGAGTGTGTTAACGCCACCGTACGCCGTTCGCTGAGGAGCGGAGAGGTCATGTGTCTTTCATTATCCGTTTTTTTTCTAATCAGCCTGCAGTGGCTGAGATTAAACAGCACAGAATTGTGCCGTCGTAAATCCAGCTCACCTTGGAGAGCAGAAGGGAAGTGCACATCTGTAAACCAATCATCGCTCGGCTCCCTGTCAGACGCACTCCCACCCAGACGAATAGACCACATATAGAGAAAGAGTTCACCTCACATAATTCATCTTCTCAGCTTCATGTTCTTAGATGCAGCACAAATGAAGCAGAATGTCTTGAAGGCTGTGAATGGAAACCAGCTCCAAGAAAAATACCAAATAAAAGTCATCAATCCCTTATTAAAAAAGAAGTGTGCTTAATTGTATTCAAATGCACACTTGTTGTGTATCTAAATCTCAAAAATATAATTAAAAAAAAAACTGTACTCAATATAAAATTCATTAAAAAAAAAAATGCCATTTAAGTGGAGTTAAAGTGAGATACTTTCAGACTTTTAACTTTTAAAAAGTGATTCTTTTAATAATATAAGAATAAAATAAAATAAAAAATATTATTTTGATGTGTTACTTACTAAACTTCTAAACTTACTAAAACATACTATAGTTCGATATTATAATTACAGTTAATATGTTTATATAATAATATAATATAATATAATATATACACACACACATACAGTATATATTTTGTAATATTTACATGTATTTACATATCTATATTTATATTCATATAATTTATGTTATAAATAAATATATTTAATACATGTAAATACATGCAAACATTTTCAAAATATATACTGTATGTGTGTGTATTTAAATATACATAATAAATATACACAAAACATATTATGCAGACAAAAACATTTATGTTGGATGCAATTTATTGTGATTATTTGTTGCACTAATATATATATATATTTGCATGATGTACAAATTTCAATAGAAATGACATTAAGGTATATTTAAGTTGATCATAAATGCTTGTCAGCACATTCAGCAATATAATTAAACCATATTTCTGTGTAAAAGACTTGAAGTACATACTATAGAAGTACAAGCATGAAACTACTTATAAAGATGAACTGAAGTCCTACTTAAGTGGTTCAAAAACACTCTAAAATTCAGTTCACGAGTTCACACTTCCTCATTAATAATCGAATAGAATAAGCATGTTTGGCGTGCCCGGGAGGAAGATGAGGTCTAAAGGCGGAGTAAGGGGAGGCGGAGGGATGCAAAGAACAAGAGTCCAGAGAAGGGGAGTTCGCTCTATTTAAAGGAAAACCTCTTAGCTCTGATAGGGTAATCGGATAATAGGCTGATTGGGGAACGAGGCGTCAGCCATGGTTAATCATTCGTATGTGCTTCTCCCGAAATTTGTTTATAAACATCTTTTAATTGCATTTAATGTAATCTAATTATAATATATTTTTATTTCATTGCAGTTAATGTGCAATTAAGTGTCTGAAAACACATTCATTTTGCACTTAAGTACAATTCTTTTTTGCATGCATGGGATATAGCTTGTGTGATATATTTTGACATGAGGATGAATAAATAATGACTGAATTCTCATTTTTGGGTGAAGTATTCATTCTGTTGAGCAGAAAATCTCAGAAAGTGTGGATAAGAGCATGCACTTTAGCTAGTCAAAGCATGAGCTATTTTTCTCCTCACCCTGCAGTCTATTTGATTTCAACAACACTTATATAATAGAGAAAACACATACACACAGGTCATGTGACAACATCTCTCTGCCTCTCCAGGTCATTTTCTCTTTTCACCTCAAGCTTAATGAATTCGGTGCATCGATCGGCTTGATGATTCACTCTGTGATATTCGTATTATTATGCCTGAGTATTTCTAGTTTCCAGTCAAAAACACATTTCATCGCTCCTAGGGGAATCTTTCAGGTCTATAAGAGAAAACAGACTTGTCTCTCTCCCCTCTTGCGGTCTCTCTGTGTTACTCAGATGTGAAGACTCTGTTTTATGAAGCGTAGGTGTCACTGGGGTGAAATTCAGGCAGATTACAATCATTTATGATCGCATCGCATTAGACCTGTAAGAATTTCTTCAGAAAGTTGGTAACCAGGCTGTTTTGGTCACCATTGACTTCCATTGTATTTTTCTATTCCTACCATGGAAGTCAATGGTGACCAAAACAGTCTAGTTACAAACTTTCTGAAGAAATATCTTCCTTTGTGTTCGGCAGAACAAAGAAACTCATACAGGTTTGGAACTACTCGAGAGTGAGTAAATGATGAAGGAATTTTCATTTTTGGCCGAACTATTCCTTTAACTGTAAACAGAATGTTACTTTTTCAGACGCTTTTTACTAACTGAAATTAGAAGTATTATAATTAGTGCTGTCAATCAAATAATCATGATTAATTGCATTCAAAATAAAAGCTTTTGTTTACATAATATATGTGTTTGTGTACTGTGTATATTTATTATGTATATATAAATAATCACACATGCACGTATATATGTCTTTATATTTTAAATATTTATATACTATATACATAATATGAATATAAATACAAATAAATGTTTTCTAAACATATACTATATGTGTGTGTACATAAATATACACAGCACACACATATTATATAAACAAAAACTTTTATTTTGGATGTGATTAATCGTTTGACAGCACTACATTATAATTCAAAACTATATTGGTTGAAGGAGAGTGCTTTTGATCCACTTACTTAAGTGCATCTTTGCATGTAATTTCATTACTTCTGTTGTCTTTGAAATATGGTTAAAGTGCTGCTATTTACAAGTATTTAATGGTAAACTGAAATGTTCTTCAATATCATTTATATTAAAATGTGCATGTATTTTTAATATATTTGTAATTACACGTTTGTAATAATGAAGTTGCAATGCATGAAAAAATATTTGCTGAATTTATGTTTTTTAAGGTAAGTGGTTTAAATTCATTTATTTTAGCTACATTTAAATAAACTAATTTGACTAACTTTTAACTACATTTATTTAAATGTAGCTAAAATACTTAAACAATTTGCATTTTTTTCCAGTGTAGTATAACATTCAATGCAATAAAACACTACATTTAATAATAATCAAGTACTTTACATGTGCTTTAGTATGTAAGTTAACACATCAAAATAATGACGTACACTTTTTTCACAAGCAGTTTGGATCACTATAAACCTTCTGAGGAAACATTGTAAGCCACTTTGATGTTAGCATGTTGCTAAGCTAACAACATTATACTTTAATAAGGTTCACAAAAAACAGCCAATTCAAATATTAATCCATTTCAGTTTCATTTAAACGTAAATATTCTTCTGAATGAAATCAAATAAGTTTGAAGTGTAACTATGATGGAGCTTTGCTGTACTGGATTTTTTCTTCACTGAACTAAGAACACATGCACTGGTGTCTTATCATTTGGTAATAATAAGGAGGTAGTCTCTTGTGGAGGATATATTTAGTGGGATAAAGAGCCAGCGTGTGTGTGTGTTTGTTTGCAAATCAGACTTCTGAAATCATCTCAAATGCAGCAAATACTTCCCATTTTTGGTTTCATGATATAGTAACTCACAAACCCTTACTTTTTATGCAATGGAAAGTTTCATTATTATCAGACTATAATAACCAACAAACTCATAATGCTAAAATAATTAGGAAATTTCCTCCAGCTGTCAATAAGTAAAAAGTAATCCAAGCAGTAAAGACAACTTTGCCATGTACAGCTGCGAGTTCATTTCCATACAGACAGTTCACATTTGTTCACATATGTTTGTTTTCACTGCAGGAAAATTGTAATGTTAAACCGTGTTGTTTTTATTGTGTGTACTGTTCATTAAGGAGAAAGACAGCGAGAAGAGGAGAGGAATGGATTATCGTGTTGATCTCAGCGTTTCTCCTGACTGTGGCAGACACAGATCAGTGCTGTTATAGATCAGCTCAGAAAATCAATCTGGAGAAGAATACTAACGACCTTTAGATCTCTGAATCCCTTCAAACAGGAGCCAATCATGTCCACTAAGACCACACAGCCTGAGAGAAGAGCCAGCTGGGCCACTGCTGGACACACACACACACAAACACATACGTACACATGTACTTTCTCTCTCTCTCTCACACACACACACACACACACACACACACACATACACATGCACTTTCTCTCTCTCTCACACACACACACGCACAAACACATACATACACATGTACTTTCTCTCTCTCACACACACACACACACACACACACACACATACACATGCACTTTCTCTCTCTCTCACACACACACACGCACAAACACATACATACACATGTACTTTCTCTCTCTCACACACACACACACACACACACACACATACACATGTACTTTCTCTCTCTCTCACACACACACACACACACACACACACACATACACATGCACATGCACACATACGTACACATGCACTTTCTCTCACACAAACACACACACACACACATACGTACACACATGTTGCACTTTCTCTCACACACACACACACAAACACACACATACACATGCACTCTCTCTCACACACACAAACACATTGGGTCTCTATGTTTAATGGGGTTTTTATACTGTACACACTGTATGTGCTATCTAACCCTACCTCTTATAGGAAACAGCATTTTTACTTTCTCAAAAAAAAGAAAAAAAAATGGGGACATGGAGCAAAGTCCACATAAGTTATCTTCTCCTTGTAATATGTTGTACCCATGTCATTATCCAAATTTGTGTCTTCATATCTCACAAAAAGGCACACACACGTTTAGCTGTCTAAATATTAGATAACACAGCCTTAATTTCTTTACATTGTAATAACCAAAACACTTTCACTAAAATATTTTTCTTTAATAAATTCTTCACATTTAAATTAAACTTTTTTTTTTTTTTTCACAATTTGGGACATCCTCCAAAAGGTGTATGTCAGAATTAAGTAATGTCTGAGAAGAATTTTATACACAAATATATAGTATACAATGTACAATACGATATTTGTATTGTAATGTACAATATTTAATATCGCTGAATTTTTTTTTATGGAATAAAAAGTTTGATTAAAGGTGACAGCAAGTGCTTTTATTTTGCTACAGAATGTTTTTATTTCAAATAAATGCTGTTTTATAAAACATCAAAGAATCCTGAAAATAAATCCACATAATATGAAGCAGCACAACCTTTTTCAACATTGATAATAATAAGAGATGTTTCTTGAGCAGCAAATCAGTATATCAATATGATTTCTGAAGGAATGTGTGACACTGGAGTAAATTCAGCTATACCATCACAATAATAAATTACATTTCAAAATATATTCAAGTCATTTTAAATTATAAAAATATTTCACAATATTATTTTTTACTGCATTTATATCAAATTATGGTGAGCATGCGAGACTTTTGTAAAAAGAAAAAAAAAAAAAAGTATAATAATAATAATAATAATAATAATAAACATGTTACCAAGCCCCAAAATTATATATATATATATATAAAAAATAATATCTTTACTTCTAAAACTATTAATTAAATTAAATAAAAAACATACATTTAAGAGGTATGTCCTGTGATGGCAAATATAATAAAAATCATATATCATATGTACAGTCAAGCGATTGGTTGTAGTGTTAAAAATGCCTCCTGTGAAATCTTTTCCTGAAAGTGTGAGTGTAGGAGTATGTCGGCCTATCTGCATGCGCAGGGCTTGTCTTTATGTATTGATGTAACACACACATTAGCGTGCATGTGTGTGTGTGTGTGTTTCTCTCTGTTGCCGGTGCTGTCAGCGTGCTGAACGCCTCTCACAGCTTGTCAAAGGTGTTGACCAGAACCCGCACGAGGCTTTTTCCTCTCTAACAACTGCACAACACACACACACACACACACACAGCTCCATAGGTGCCCACTCCTCTGACAGGATGTGCTGCTGGCACAAATTGTAATTCATAAAGGTTAAGGGGGTCAATGCCTTTTATCAGCCGCCCGTGTGTGTGAGAGTGTGTGCTGTCTGATGAGGGCCGCATGCAAATACACCCTCTCAAGATGTTCAGCTCGCTGAAGGGGGAAGGGTGTGTAGTAAAGAAAAAAAAACAGACAGTCGAGCAGGAGAATGAGGTGCAGGAGTGCTGAGAGGACCATAAAGAACTGGAAATATAGACTCCAGAAAGTGATCAAGAGGGTAAACAGAGGATAAACGTGATCGCACTGACATTGAAGGAGAGAGACTAACTGCAGGTCTGAAAATTAAACATCCACATATTGTTCCCTGGTGAATAATCTGTCTTATAGGCTTCTCATAAAAGCACTTTTCTGCTCATTTGGGCTGTATTCCTTGTTTAAAGTTTTATATGAAAAACAAATTAATACATTTTAACAGAGTAAAACGTTGCATACACAAAACAATGACAATAAGGCATACACATGAAATCCAGTTTCCATGTGACATTACAATCATGTATAATTTAATTCTGTGCAGTTTTTGTTTCTGTTTAGTTAGTATACCGAAATAAATTATTTTGCATTTGTTTTTATCTTAACCCTTGGCAGTTTGATTTAACCGTCTTAGCAGGTGAGGATCTGTCACTCCATACAAGCTACAAGGTACATATTATTTGCCCATAAAAGGCACATTTTAGTACTTAGTAATCTACATATATTACTACATAAGTGTATATATTAGTACCTTTTGAAAGGGCACTGCCCAAGTGACAGCTTTAAGAGAGAGATGGTTTGGTTTTTATGGTTTGCAGGAAATATATGGCCAGTTTAAATGCATTGCATTATAGCAGACAGCAGCAGTGTACTATTGTTTAGTGCACAAATAGGTAAATGTAGTCTGTAGTCATCCTGGTACTCTACACATGCAGTAAATTACTTAGCATAGCACACAGACTGTGTGTTACAGGAATAGTGTGAGTATGTGTTGGTCCAGTGCGGGGTGCTCACTGACCCCCTCTGCTGGAAAGGGACATGGGAATATGATCCTTTTCTGGACAATCATCCCATTTACAGAACAAATTAAAACAGTGCTATACAATAGATTTGAATGCTCTGTTATATTTTGAACACCAGATAATAAACAGTCTATCAAGCTATTGTTCAACTACTAAAATTTAGATTTTTTTGTGCTTTTACCCCTAACATATACACAAACTTTACAAGCCCACTTTAACTCTATAAACACAATTTACAATAAGGTTCCATTGATTAATGTTAGTTACCATGAAAAAATTCTTATTAATCTACGTTTATATCAATGTCAGCACTTTCCATTGAAATCTAATAATCTGGATTCAAGGTAACATGATCTAATGAATTGTTATTGTTAAATTGTTAACAAACAAATTAAAAATGCCATAACAAATGTATTTCTTATTATTCATTTATGTTATTAATGCATTAACATTAACTAATGGGAGCTTGTAATGCATTACCACAACATATAAGAAACCTTCATGAAATGCACATTCTTTTCAGTTGTATGCATATATTATTACGTCAGAAAAAAAGTCATAATCATTAAAAGTCAAAAATATGACTCTTTGGTATGTCAGAATTCTGTGTGTGTTTCTCTCTCTCTCTCTGTGTGTGTGTGTGAGTGTGTCTCTCTCTCTCTCAATTCAATTCAATTCAAAATTGCTTTATTGGCATGACTGCAAAGGTACAATATTGCCAAAGCTTGAGAATATGT
>JAUMHE010024063.1:0-10813 GCA_032359235.1 Enteromius mattozi | reverse complement strand
ACCTCGATACACAGGTCACGATTCGATACGTACCTCGATACAGAGCTGTCTCGATACGATTTGATACAATGTGACACGATTCGATATGATTCAATAAAAATACACGGGCCAGAGCCAATTAGTTAATGCTGAACACATTTACTCAACAAACAGAACTCAATTTATTGAAGACAAAAGTGCATTATAACAAAGAGCATTTTGCTTAAATATTTGCAACTTTAAGTGCTCTGATTAATTGTACACATATTGTATTAATCTGGAAATTACCACAAGTCAACATTTAACTTTCCAAGGGTACAGCCTGAGCTCACACAAGCACAAAATCTTCTTCTTATTATTCTTAACTATTTATTTTATCTTCTTATAATTTTTTTTGTGACACCATGTACTGCCATAACATATTTCACTATGAAATCACTTAAATGCTATATCTTGCTTTAACATCATGTAGCTCCGGGTAGGGATCACGTAACGGGGATCCAACGTATTGATCATAAAGCGAAAGCCTGTGTTCTCGACAACACTGTAGGGACATAAACCTTTGCAAATATAATGCACCACAGACTCCGTAATCTTCTGTGCACGGACTGAGTTAGATGGAAGCTTGGATGTTGCGTTGTCCAAAGTAGTTTGCGTGGGGTCCGTGTTTTTTTGGGCTGCGGCGAAGCTAGCTTGTCTGCATGGTGTCTTTGCAGGTGGGCGCGCAGGTTAGTTGTATTACCAGTGTAGCGTATAAAAGCCTGGCAATGCTTGCAGATTTCATTTGTTTTATCGATCCCTTGGTTTCCTTCCTTTGCTTTAAAACCAAAATGTGTCCAAACATCTGCCTTTAGGGACAACGGCGCTTCTAAAATTTTCGACATTTTCCATGAGTTTTTTGAAACTCGCGGGCGCCGCTGCGCCCCCTAATGGCTGGGTGGAGTATCGATACTAAGGGCTAGAATGTCGATACTGTATCTTTTTTTATTATATCGGTATGTATCTAAGAATCAATATTTTGAACACACCCCTATTCGGCAGTGGAGGCGAGGTAAAGCCTATGCTGAATCGAGTGATGCTAAGAACGAGATGCCTAGGGAAGGGGGCTTGTACTATTTATAGGAAGTATCTCTCGCTCTGATAGGATGACAAGATGATAGGATGATTCGGAGGATGAGGAGCCAGCCGTGATTAATTACCTGTGCGTGCTCCTCCTGAAATTTGTTTGCGAACATCATTTATTATGCTGTTAGTGACTCTTGACTTGATGACATTGTGATAGCGGTGCACGCTCATGGAACTGACCATCAGAACAGCAACATACAGACTAAAAAATCCCCCAGGAATCTACAAGACCAAAGGCAGAATTCCCATTCAAACAGTTGTGATGGAAATATATTATGTAATGACCTTAGAATGTGTCAAAAGGGTATATTTAACACAGAAGGTTTAGAAAAATGCAGATGCTCAGATCAAAGGCCATGTCTCAGGGGTAGCAACATCAGTAGCTTCTTACCCAGAAAGTGCTTGAAACAGTAGAACAGTCATATGAAAAACAATTAAAGTATAACCAATCACAGTAAAGAAGACTTGATATTGATTTTTACTCTACAATGTGCATACCAGGGGTGTCCCAGACTAAGGATTTTTAGTCAGTGGGAATTAATTTATCTCATAATGATCTCTTGAAATGATCTCAGTCTGGCTTAGTAGGCTTCAGAATCATTGGGAAGACTGCTGACTTGACGGTTGTGCAGAAGACCATCATTGACACCCTCCATAAGGAAGAAAAGTCTCAAAAGGCAATTGCAAAAGAAGCTGGATGCTCACAGAGCACAGTATCGAAGTATATTAACAGAGTGTTAAGAGGAAGAGAAAAATGTGGCCGGAAAAGGTGCACAAGTGACAGGGATGACCGCAGCCTTGATAGGATTGTCAAGCAAGGGCGATTCAGAAATCTGGGGGAGCTTCATAAAGAGTGGACTGAGGCTGGTGTCAGTGCATCAAGAACCACCACATACAGACATCTGCATGACATGGGCTACAGCTGTAAAATTCCATGCGTCAAGCCACTCCTGAACCAAAAACAACGTCAGAAGTGTCTGTGCTGTGCTAAGGAGAAAAAGTACTGGTCTGTTGCGCAGTGGTCCCAATTCCAGTTTTCAGATGAAAGCAAATTTTGCATTTTATTTGGAAATCAAGGTCCCAGAGTCTGGAGGAAGACTGGAGAGGCACAAAAGTCAAGCTGCTTAAAGTCCAGTGTGAAGTTTCCACAGTCAGTGATTGTTTGGGGAGCCATGTCATCTGCTGGTGTGGGTCCATTGTCTTTTATCAAGTCCACAGTCAACACAGCTGTCTACCAGAAAATATTAGAGCACTTCATGCTTCTTGCTGCCGACAAGCTTTTTGGAGATGATGATTTTATTTTCCAGCAGGATTTGGCATCTGCCAACTAGTACCTGCTTTAATAGCCATGGAATAACTGTACTTGATTGGCCGGCAAACTCGCCTGACTTAAACCCCATTGAAAATCTATGGGGTATTGTCAAGAGGAAGATGAGGGGACAGAGACCCCGAAATGCAGACGAGCTGAAGGCCAATATCAAAGCAACTTGGGCTACCATAACTCCTTAACTGTGTCAAAGGCTGATCGCCTCCATGCCACGGTGCCTTGATGCTGTAATTACTGCAAAAGGAGGCCCAACAAAGTACTGAGGACATAATACAGTACATTAACTCACTTTTCAGAAGGCCAACATGTGTTTAAGATCCTTTTTTTATTGGTCACATTAAATATTGTAATTTGTTTTTTTTAGTCTTTAATCCATAATCATCAAAATTGAAACAAATAAAGGCTTGAAATATTTCACTTTGTGTGTAGTGAACTAATATAACATACAAGTTTCACTTTTTAAAACAATTTATTGAAAAAAATGGACTTTCCCTCGATATTCAAATTTTTTAGCACATATCTCTTTATAAACCAGATGAAATGTTTTTAAATCACTTGTACCCTACCTGATCGAACAAATCCAGTCTCTGCCTCAATTTGAGTCTTGTTAGAGATTTAAAACTCTGCCGCCAAAATGCACCTCTGTTGGTCACGGATTATGTAAAATGAAACTAAACTTAAATCTGGTGGATTTATTTACGCAGGTTAAAATATTTATTTAAAACGTCTTTCTTTTGAGATTCTTATTTACTACAGCATTATTTTAATAGGCTGTATATATTAACTATATAAACCAGTAGTTCTGTGAAATCAGACATTGAGCACCCCCATATAGCCAAATGGTATGATCATAACACCCTGCGGTGTATATTCAACTATATTGGGAGTCGAATCAGGCTCCTACTATCAAAGCAATGAATCATAGACTATTCGAGGACACCCCTAGTACATACTGTAAACAACTATAAATGTACATGTATCTTTCGGTTCAGGGAGTCTCTCTTGGTTGTTGTGACCAGTGGGCTCCATGAATAAAACGGGACCCCATCACCATACTTCAGGGAAGTATTGCATTATATTGTAAGTATTGAAGGAATTCAGGGAATTAGCCTGAGATACTGTAGTAACAACTGTAGTTGTTTGAGTTGTCTATGGTAAAGTCAGATTAGCACTGAGAATTTCTATGTCAGTTTGGCGAGCCAGTCCAGGAGGCCTGAGGATTTCTTCCCTTCATCGGCAGGGAAAAGGAATCCTTTGACTTCTTCTTCTACAATTTAAAAGCACAAGAGGGGACACTTTCCTCAAATTTCAAATTGAGTTAAAAACCCACCAGAGGAGGGACAGGTCCTTGTACGGCCTCAAAGAACTTGTAAGGTAAGACAGACTACAACTTGTTCTTTGTTTGAATGAAAATTATAGTATATTTTATTATAATTATTATTTTAAATAATGTATATATACAAACTGAGATCTCATGAATATAAATTATATGAATTTTACTAAGAAATTAAATATTAAGAGATTATTACTAAATAGAGAATTAATGAATAGACTATAGGGAAATATCCAGTATCCTAAGAATGTATTAATTGAATATTATATTTTTACATATTGATATTGTTACATCATAAATGAGTACATATACGGTACCGAATATCTGAAGTTGGTGACCAAGAAAAAAAGAAAAAAAACTCTCTGTGAAGAAACAATATTCCTTAACAAACTTGCAAAAATACAGAAAACATTGAACCACTGAAAAATATTAATATTAGCTAAATAATAAACAAGAACTTGCTTGTTTTCGCATTACTCTAAACTGCATCTAGCAAAGGAACTTGATTACTCAGAAAAAAATGCATCTAACCTTCTTTTTTGCATCTTGCAAAGAAGAATTTACTTGCTTTAACATTACTTGGAAAAAAAAGCATCTATCACTTTTCTTTTTTTCCTGGGAACCGTGGTAAACCAGATTCAGTTCCTGAATTAAAGGGACACTCTGTGTCAGTGTAAGAAAACAACCAACTCTTCCTTTTTTTAACAACCCTTGGCCTCCATCACCAAATGTGAGAGACCATGAATAGGATAAAGCCGGAAAACACTCAGCCAAAATGATTATAATATCTGACAGGCCAAGACAAAATCTGATAATGCCTTTAAAGTTGAAGGCAATTATCTGCATTCTGTTAAAATAACACCAGCTAAATCTGTTACATTAGACACCTGTCCAGCTATATTTCAGTGGGAAAGAAACATGATTCATGGGCCAATGCGGGGGTTTGGCTTACTACAAAGCTAAAAAAAAACACAAAAAGATTTCAGGATGGAAACATGTCAAATGTCTTAAAAATCTGAACTACTGTTAAAATTATTAGATAAATAATGCACTCCCAAAGTGGTAATGTGGCCACAACACTGGAGTCTAGGCTATTTATATATAAGTGGTACGATCTTTCTCCATTCTCAAACATATTTAAAAAAACATTAGATTTTTATTGACTGAATGGCTTAATGCTATAGAAAACACCACAATGGTTTCCACTGATTATTTGTTTACTTGGAGGGAAATTTTAGGCCTGTTATATTAATATGGAAGGGGGCCCAATTTTTTTTTTTGCCTATGTCACAAAAAGAGGTAAATCCGGCCCTGTCTGAGTGTTTCAATTCAGAAACCAGAAAGCATTTGGAGCAGTTGCCTTCAAAAAAGCAGAAACAGATAGACTGGATGCTGTTCAACAAACTGGAGAGAAAGATGAAGAACAACAGAAACAACGAAAAGATCTACTAACAGAGTCTGCAGCTCTTAATGTTGTGCAAACCACAAAGCAGAAATAAGAAGATGAAGATGCACAAGCCATTGCCTAGACTTTTTACCAATCAAATAGCCCAGACAACTACACCTGAGAAAGTGAAAGTCTCTTCTGCCCTGATACCGGATGGTGAAAAAAAATTTAACCTGAGGACAGTGAAACAGAGACTGGTGATAAAAAGAAAAAAATCAAACACATGTTCACTTTATCCTTGCTTTTTGGACAAAAAATGCATTACAGTCAGGGATCCTGAGAAGGAAAATAACAACAAGATCCAAGTCCAGACTGGGGAATCAAAAAGCTCTCATTTTCCTGATGCTCCAGTTTCCTGAAGAAGGAGGGTCCATCTCAGTGGAGCGACCTTGGAACTTATTGGAACTTAGAAATGTGACTGCTGCACTCCCGGATCCAGAAAGGGAATGATTTATCAAGAGCAGTGGAAGACATCGATCTCTCATAAAAACCCACAGACCGAGACTGGGCAGCAGTTTTCAGTCACAAGCTTGGTTTGCAAAAGACTGAGATACTCTGAACTAGTGAAGATGCTTTTGTCCCAAGCACTATCAGAATGAATGCAAATTATGAAAAATCATAGCCAAAACCGAAATGGCATGGGTTTAAGCCCTCCCAATAGCCTTGATGGTCATGAGAGCCAGAAAGGCACCAAGATATCCCTCATCCCTCATGAAATTTTTACAGGTTTACCAGTGCGAGGACCTTGCAGGCATCAAAAGACAATGATGGGCATCGTTGACTAAATCTATCATCTCTCTTTACTCACGATCAGAAAAATGATCAGAGGGGGGAATGTGATGGAAATATTTTATATAATGACCTTAGAAGTTGTCAAAAGAGTATATTCAACACAGAAGGTTTAGAAAAGTGCAGACTAAGGATGCTCAGATCAATGGCTGTCTTTATGATTGAATAATCTGTACTTACCCAAACAGTGCTAAAAACGGTACATATGACAAACCAATGACCAGATCATTATAACCAATTACAGTGAAGAAGACATGATTTTTATTGATTTTTACTCAACTACAAGATACAAATGCACATGTATCTTTCTGTTCAGGGAGTCTCTCTTGGTTGTTGTGACCAGTGGGCTCCTGGCAGTGAATAAACTTTCATTCCTGCAACTTGGGTGGTGTCTGTTATATGCTGCGCAGCTGAGGAATAGGAGTAGGCTACTAAAGATTCTATGCTCAAAAGACCACCAAAAAGACAGTGATAGTTGGAAGACTATAGAGCCATCCTCCTGTAACAGCGTACAGCTGAGCAGGGTGGTGAGAGTGAATAGATCAGTGGTTTTCAAACCCTGGGACTTAAAAAATTAGTCGACAGAATGATTTGAGGAAAACGTATGTAACAATTATGTTCAAAACAAAAGAAAGAAGCAACTGAATGAAAATAACCAACAAAACGAAAGCAAGCGGCAACTGCCTGCAGAATGTGTATTTGTGTTTGCACTGTTTTCCCAGCGTTCAACATTGTAACAAATCACAGACATAGGCTATCTGTTGATCTCTATAAAGCAGAGGGCAAATGAGTTGCAATGCGTACTTGCAACAGTTTTTTCAAAGGGTGACATCTGCATATTCTTTCAAAATCGCAATGATTGACAATGATAAATATAGTTATGGACTGCATAAAATATGGTTTGTCAAAATACATGTCCAAAGCACCCTCAATCATTTCAGAAGCAATTTTACAGACAGTGATTTGATTTCATAACAACATGCTTCCTGAGTTCTACGGTGCGGACTTATGAGCGGTCTGTGGCACAGCTGTCTGTCTTTCTTTCTCTCTGTATCATATATATATATATATATATAAATTAAAAAAGTTTCAAACTTAACTTTTAAACTTTAAAACCACTGGTAGGCCTATATACAAGACCTGTGTGCTCATGTGATTGAGGTAGTGATATTTGCTTCTTGATAGGACGGCGTCACCATACTTCTGGGAAGTATTGCATTATATTGTAAGTATTCTGTGAATTTAGGGAATTAGCCCAAGATAGCCTACTAGTAACAACTGTAGTTGTTTGAGTTGTCTGTGGTAAAGTCAGATTAGCACTGAGAATTTCTACGACACAGTATTTTATACAGCACTAAAGGAGACAAGCAAAGGGTCAAAGCATCAGAGACTGCGATGTTTACTGTTAGATTTAAGCTGAAGCTCAGATTTCTGTTCCACTCACAAGCAATGCTAAATATTATCGCAATGTTGCTTGGCAAACCACCTAAACAGGACAAACTCACATAGGCCTGTAGCAGGATAGATCTTCTCCGAACTAACATCGGTGCGGTTAGATGTTGAACTGAAAACTACATTGCTCTCCATCATAATATTTTGAATCTCTAATATTACAAATATTAGAATATTATAAAACAAAGCCCATCCCATAGAACAACATATACTAAATGGCAAGCACACCTATAGCTAGAAACACAACAAAGAACACATTTCATTGCCACAAGCACAGGTTTAGTAGCATTTTCATTAATAAATAATTAGCATTCTGACACAGTGTATCACTATATGATAAAAGGTCAGTAGTTAGTGAACAAACAAATATGAAAATGTTATGAAATCTCATTTAAAATTTACGTCCAGCAATGATCTGTTTGGGAAGATATTGTAAAATGATTTTGTACACTCTCTGAAATAAAGTAAAAGCTGTCACTGGGGCGGAATCTTTTCAAAAGGTACATGTTTGTATGTTTAAGGGTCCATTATGGTGCCTAAAAGGTACATATTAGTATTTAAAGTGTATATATTTGAACCTAATAGGTACAAAAGTGTAGCTTTTAAAAAGGTACCGTAACACCTGTACCTTTATTTCTGAGAGTGTACTGAGTTATATTTAAGTGTGACCAGTGCTTATAACCTGCAAATACATAGATTTTTTAAAAAAGAAAATAGTAATTTAACAAGTGGAAAAGAAAAAGACACGTAGAAAACACACAAAAAATTATGACAGAACAAAGGACGACACGAAAAAATAGTGACAAAGGAATTGTTCACCGAAAAAAATGAGCTTTACTTTACTTGCTCACAAATGAATTCTCTGCAGTGAATGGGATACTGTCAGAATAAATCCACATGACTCCAGTCTATCGATTAACGTCTTGTGAAGTGAAAAGCTGTGTTTTTAAGAATGAAATCCATAATTTAAGTATATAACTCTAATCTGCTGCTTCTGCCCAAGGCCATAATCCATTTTTTCCACTAAAAAGTCCATCCCCTCCAGTCTCGTCAAAGAGTTTATATGTAACAAAATATCTGTTTGGGACTTTTCGCTTTAAACAGTGCTTGATCTGTGCATATGTCTTTCCTGATTCAGATGACCTTTTCACCAAAGAAAGCAATATTATGGATAGAGGACTTGTCTGAAGCTAAAATTGTCTTGATGGATTTATGACAAATACATGTATTACATGTTGATTACTTTTGATTCATTGTAATTCATTTTATCAGCTGTGTAAACTGTCACTCTGATTGCATCCATTGCTTGCAGAGAATCCAATGATGAGCAAATGATCTAATAATTGCGCTTATGGTTCCAAACCATAAAACCTACAACCTAAAACCTACAAAACATCTCTGCCTGGCAGTATTATGGGACAACATATATAGGATGATAGCAGCAATGAAATTAATTAATTAATTAATTAGGGATGTTTTTATAAATGACTGAAAATTATATGAATCTTTCTAAAGATTAAAAAAGCAGTATTCATACCAAAAAAGGCAGTTACAGTAACATGGAAAACATGCACAAATTAGAGAAATGAAACATTGTTTAGATAATTGTAAACAAGACATTAATCCTCAGTGTGTTAATGATCATATTAAGCATTTATTCAATCACATAGATGATCCTTTGGTGGATCTCAGATTTTATAATTGCATTAATGCAGCTTTTTAAAACAGAGAGATAATTTTTACACAGACTGAAATGAGCAGTTTAAAAACCTAAACATAATTATTTGATTTTGTAACTGGGAAATAAACAATTGTGGGTTCTACTTAGTACGCTTTATGACATTTCTTGAAAAGAAAAAATAAAGAAAAGGATTCAGACAGCAGTTCAGCAAAGCCAGAGTCTTGCTTGTATCACCATATACTCGCCGGAAGGACTTCAGTTGAGAATGAACATCTGGATGAGATGTTTTAGTCAGAGTAGTGACTATATCAATCACATTAATAATGTGCACAGGAGTCCAAAACAGAAAAAAAGCCACAACGATGCTGATCACAAGCCTCTTCTTGTAAGTCTTGTAAACATTTGTCCCCTGCTTTCTGGGTTCCTGGTCCTGTGGAGCTGTAGTTAGATTGAAGCTCTCGACTTTTTGTTTCAATCCTTTGTCCAACCATAGATAACATGTCAACATTGTTGAAAATGGGATGACAAACCCCAACAGGATCTCAAAAAGCAAAACAGTCACTTTTACAGACTGTGACTCCGTTATCCTCTGACATCTTAGTGATCCATTTTTGTCTTTGAGTCCTTGAGTAAAAAATACTGGCAGGGCAAAAGCAAAGGCTAGAATCCAGATGCCAATCAGCTGAAGGTTCCTGTGCTGTCTTTCCAGTCTCTGCAGTATCATCCTGTTAGTGACTCTTGACTTGATTACATTGCGATAGCGGTGCACGCTCATGGATGTGACCGTCAGAACAGCAACATACAGACTCCAGTAACTAAAAAAAACCAGCAATCTACAAGACCAAAGTCCGAATTTCCATCCAAACCCTGTTTCATACATAACAAGGAGAGCTAAGCAAAGTGTCAAAGCATCAGAAACTGTTAGGTTTAGCATTAGTTTTAAACAAAAGCTCAGATTTCTGTTCCACTCACGAGCTATGCTGATGATTACCACAATATTGCTTGGCAAACCAACCAAACAACACAAACCTAGAACTACAGCAGGAGCAATCTTCCCTGAACCCACAGCAGTGCTGTTAGACGTTGAATTGAAGCCTGATCCATCCATCATAAAATTCTGTTGTCTGGAAATTGTTGAATCTTCTTCCATTAGAAACGAGCTACTGTGTGAGTATTTGAAAAAGGGGGCATTGTTGATACCTCCCACATCTAAACCAAAACCAAATTTTTGCTCTCACTTCTGACTTCCTAGAAACAAGGTTGCATGAGGTCAAAAAATAAAAAACAAACAAAAACCTTAAAATGTACTTTATGTCTAGTTATTTACTTTACAATTAAACATAATGGGGATTGGAATAATATGCAACACAAAAACAGACAATTTCATAGTAAAATACAGAGAACAAAAAAATGATGAACTCAAACTTCCCTGTTCTTTATTTTAAACTTTACAGTATGTTGTTTTGCAATGTGTTGTTTAGAGGTCGACCGATGTATCGGTTTGCCGATTAATCGGCACCAATAGTTGCTTCCTGGAAGCAACCTTGCTGACTAGATGCGGCATTGGAGAAAGAACAGCAGTATGTTTGTATTTAGTAATTACTATTAGGGCTGGGCGATATATATCGAACGATACATTATGCGCATCTCATCAGTAATGCCGGTTCTTTGATTAGCGGT
>JAUMHE010024062.1:0-10814 GCA_032359235.1 Enteromius mattozi | reverse complement strand
CAGGTCCTGGTGGGCCAATAGGGGGCTACCAGCAGGACCTGCTCCTTGTCCTCCCTGACCTTGCACAGGAACTGTGCCAGAAGGCTCACTGGGGGAAACGCATATTTGCGTAGCCCCTGTGGCCAGCTGTGTGCCAGGGCGTCCCTGCCTAAGGTTCCCTCGGTCAGGGCGTAAAACAACTGGCAATGAGAGGTCTCTGGAGAGACAAACAGGTCTACCTGTGCGGCTCCGAACTTCTCCCATATCAGCTGAACCGACGGGATGGAGTCTTCATTCTCCAGGGAGCGTTGCTCGAGACAGCTCGTCGGCTGTCTGGTTGTAAATACCTGGAATGTGAATGGCGCGAAGCGACCTCAGATGCTTCCAACTTCATAGGAGGAGGTGGCGGGCGAGCTGCGACATGCGACGGGAGCGTAGAACACCTTGATGGTTGATGAACGCTATGGCCGATGTGTTGTCTGTGCAGACCAGAATGTGACAGCCCTGTAGGTGTTCTTTGAGACGACTCAGGGCTAGTTGTACTGCTAACAGCTCGAGACAATTGATATGCCAATGCAGATGAGGTTCCGTCCAAACCCCTGACACTGCATGCCCGTTGTACGTGGCCCCCCATCCAGTGGTAGAGGCATCTGTGAACACTACAGCATGCCTGGAGACCTGCTCTAAGGGTACTCCTGTTCGAAGGAAGGCAAGGTCTGACCACGGGGAGAAGGTAGGCGACAGGCCGGTGTTATCTGAACCCGGATAGTGCCTCGTTTCCACGCCCACCTCGGGACTCGATCGTGAAATCAGTGCTTAAGCGGTCTCATATGGAGCAGCCCGAGCGGGATCACCGCCGTGGCTGTGGCCATATGCCCCAGGAGCCTCTGAAACTGTTTCAGTGGAACCGCCGTCCTGCGTTTGAACGTATTCAAGCAGTCCAGCACCGACTGAGCGCGTTCCTGTGTGAGGCGCGCTGTTTGTGCGACCGAGTCCAACTCCATACCTAGAAAAGAGATCCTCTGCACCGGACAGAGTTTGCTCTTCTCCCAGTTGACCTGAAGGCCCAACAGGCTGAGGTGTTGTAATACCAAGTCCTGGTGTTCGCACAACTGAGCTCTGGACTGTGCTAGTATCAGCCAGTCGTCGAGATAGTTGAGAATGCGAGGGCAGCCTCCGCTACTTTGGTAAACACACAGGGCAACAGAGAGAGCCCGAAGGGCAGAACGCGGTACTGATATGCATGGCCTTCAAACGCGAACCGCAGGAATGGCCTGTGACGCGGAAGGATCGACACATGAAAGTACGCTTCCTTCAGGTCTATTGCTGTAAACCAATCCTGGGGACGGACGCATTCGAAAATGCGTTTCGGCGTCAACATCTTGAACGGACGCCTCTGAATAGCTCGGTTCAAGACTCGCAGATCCAGGATCGGCCGAAGAGGGTAGCAATTTCTGCACGCAAGACAGGGGCATTTGCAGTGTTCACTGACGTGAAGCGAATGCTGCTGAACTTGGGCGGGCGCCGGGCGAACTAAATCGCATAGCCGAGCCGGATGGTCCGGATGAGCCATCGAGACAGTCTGAGCCCTATCCCAGCCTTCCAAGAACCGAACTAGTGGCACCATCGGGACTACCAGGGTGCCGGTGCTGGGGAAGCAAGGGGAAACGCAGGGACCCAGCCCGGGCGTCTCTATGCCGGTCCGCAGTGGGGTCTGAGTGCGTGTAACTCTTACCTGCGTTCTGGCAGAAGTGAGGCTGGAAGTCCGTGGGGTTGTCCTCCCGGTCCTCGAACTGCTGCCTGAAATGAGAGGAGAGTGAGTGTGTAACAAAAGCTCTTTGACAGGCCTGTCCACAGCACCTCGTCCCCTCAGGGGACCCAGAGAAAGAAGAAATTGCTCTTTTGTCGAGATTTTGGGTACCACTGACCATGAGGCCAGCGGCAGGTGTAACCAAAACAAAAGATTCTCCGCTCGGTCCTCTTCCGGGGGAGGGAGTGGTGCGTTCACCATCTCCCGAAGAGCAGCTCCTTCCATCGCTGGGTCGCCCGTCCTAGGGCCTCTTGCATTTCCGTTTGCCAGCGGGTTTTGCAGGGGCCTGGGTGGGCTGGGTGGGAGCCCTGCGGCCAGCTCCTCGACGCTGCCGAGATGGAGGCTTCTACGCTGGCGGCTGAGGAGTGGGGGCGGCAGCAGGGGACCGCCCTCGACGAGCAGGCTAAGGATGTACCGGCGGGGCCGGGGCGGAGGCAGCAGCTGGCCGCTGCGGCAAGATGTGACGGATGGCCTCAGTCTGCTTCTGTGCGGTGGAGAACTGCTGGGCGAACGTCTCCACCGCGTTACCGAAGAGGCCGGCCTGGGACACGGGAGCATTCAAGAACCTGGTCTTTTCTGCGTCACGCATGTCGGCCAGACACAGCCACAGATGATGCTCCTGGACCACATTAGTGGACATCGCACGACCCAGAGCCCACACCGTAACCTTCGTCACACGAATCGCGAGGTCCGTTGCGGTACAGAGTTCAGAAAGAACTTCCGGGTCATGGCCACCCTCGTGCAGTGCCTTCAGAGCCTTGGCCTGATGGACCTGCAACAACGCCATAGCGTGTACGGAGGAGGCAGCTTCTCCACAAGCCTTGTAAGCATCACCGACGAGAGCCGATGAGTGCCTACAGGCCCAGGAGGGGAGCGACGGGTTACCGTGCCAAGACGAAGAGGCCTGCGGACAAAGTTGCATCGTAACAGACCTCTCCACCTGGGGGACCCCCGTGTAGCCCCTAGCTGCGCCGCCCTCAAGGGTGATGAAGGAGGACGAACCACTGGGTCGCTTCCTGGCAGTAAAAGGTGCCGTCCACGACTGTGTGAGCTCGGCATGCACCTCCGGGAAGAAAGGCACCGGAGTGGGTCCCTGTGCACCAGCACGAGCCACACCCAAGTACCAATCATCCAGCCTGGAGGGTTCAGGACGGGGTGGAGGATTCCACTCAATGCCGACCCCCCTGGCGGCCCGGGCAAGCATAGCGACTAGCTCTGGATCCGTGTCAGGCACGGTCGAGCATCCAGCAGACACCGTCCCGGCCGACGCATCATCTCCAGAACCGTCCTCTCCTTCCGATGCAGCAATCGACATCTGTTCGTCGGGGGGGAGCACCAAAGGTGACATCAGGGACCGTCTCCAGTGGACCGGACTGCCCCGATGGTAACTCCACCGGTGTCGGAGTGCGGGTGACAGGAGGCGCTCTCCGAGTAGAGTTCCTGACTGTCACCGTAAGTTCAGCCCTCCCCGCTCCGGAAGTGGAAGCTCCGCGGACGCTGCCAGCGCGAGCCCCAGAACGCGGAAGCGGGATGGGGACCCCGCCACTTTGCAAGTAGCGGAGCCTGGTCACCAACCCTCTCCGTCAAGGTGAGTAGAATGTTCAGGAACTGTTGCATGAAGTGCTCAGCTCCGAATCGAAAAGATAATGAACGCTTAATCCACTGAACTACTTATACTCGCGCTGCGATTAGGTGCAGCTGGATATTAATCAGTGTATGCCAATTTCATTGGCGTGTTTATATACACGCAGAGTAGATTTGCCATCTCGAAGCAAGATTCCTATTCGTCGGTCACCGACGTGACTCGGAGTGACCGACTGAAAGGGAACTCTTAATACTGAACCATTTATGCACTTCATATGCGTGCTGTTAAAAAAAAAAGTCTTGATTTTCCCCGGCTATCACTCACAGCTGAGCATTCTTCCCTGTTTTCTGATCTCTGTGTATTACTTTGGACTGTTTACCCGTTTCTAAATGCTTGCTGCCTGACCTGACCATTCTGCCTGTTCCCGTTTATGATTGTTTGCATCCTGCCCTGAACTCTCCCTGGTATATCGTTTACGATTCTGTCTTGTCTACATTGCCCAGTTTGTTGTTACTCTGACCCTGCTTGCTCACTTTGATTAAAGTTTACGCAAATGGATCCGCACACTTCTGACTCCTCATTACAGTGCTGAAGGAACATCAAGGAGTTTAGATGAAAGAATAAAAATACAAGAAAGAAGGTGTGGACAAACACAGTCACTGAGGCGAAAAGAGATCCTAAGAAGGATGGCATTTGGAGATGGAGGACAACCACCTGAGCTCAATGAGAAAAGCCCACAGGAAGACATCCTATAATTTTAGGAAACAAATGTTCCCTCCCTTGATTAGACATGGTCTCTTGCAAAATTGCCAGCAACCCCACTGTTCTTCTAGTGCTGAGTGTTTTCTGCTTACGGATTACTGTCTCGTCACACTGAATGAACCCTAATGTTTCTAAATGTTAATTCTAAAGTCCCGGTAAGACTGATGTAAGATGTTTTAAAGGAAAACTCCACTTTTTTTTCCATTTTTCACTATGTTCTTCCCTCAACTTAGACGAGTTGAAATGTTACCCGTCTGAGGCTGGAGAGACCTGAAAGGGTAGGTAGAATACACTGTTAAGCGTCTGCAGAAAAGTAAGACAAACACGTGAATATGCTGCAAGCTCTGGTGATGTTTAATGAACTCTGCATTCTTTCTTATTTCTTTGATTACCATATGATAACATGAATAGTACATTCACTTTCAAGAAAAAGAACAGTTTTCTAGTATAACAATATTGTAACTAAATTCCAAATAAACTATTTGTACACATGGACATTCAAATACATTTAAAGTCTCTGTCTCTTGTATAAATATAAACCAATACATTACGTTCACGTTCATTTTGTACTCACATATTCAGTTCACAATTGTAAACAAAGCATGAAATCCACTGTTATTTTCTCCTTAAACCATTTTTTTCACGTTATTTTTCCACATGGATGACGGCATCTTAGCTCTAACTTAAATACACTTGTTGTCATTTTGGCTCAACTCAACTAACTTTAACTCCGAAAGAAAACGTGCATTTAACTCACATGTATTTACTTATGTAATTACAATCTGTATGTACAACTTATCCAAAACACTTATAAACTCAGTTTATGTACATGCTTGTTGGTATTTCGCTGTTTCTTTGTGTCTCTATTCACAGATTACACTAATTAATTACTAAAATCTTATCAAATAGACAATTCATCAAAACAAATTGCATTTATATGCATCCACATGTAGAACGAAATCATCAGGACTCATTTAATGTCATTTTAAAGGGTTAACAACCCCTTACCTGCAGAAAAGTAAGACAAACACATGAATATGCTGCAAGCTCTGGTGATGTTTAAATGAACTCTCACCAGAGCTGCACACTTCAACATCTCAAAAGCGCTAAGCGCCCTCTACAGGAGGCACAAATAATGACAATTTCAGGGTTAGCCCAAAGATACATTGGAGTCAATAATGAATTTCATGATGTTGTGTAACATTGTTTCTCTTGCAAATTTGTAACTTTTGGGATGGGGGGAAAAAATATATAATATCTGCACACATTAAACAATTATAATTTTTCTAGTGTGTGGCTCCACTATGTTAGCTTTAGCTTAGCTCCATTCATTCCTTTGGTACCAAACAGGCATCAGTTTTCATGTTTTCCCTATTTAAAGACTATTACATGATTGATGAACAAAACGTGGTGATTTTCGAAGCGGATAAACGATAACTATAACGTATGGTGGAAGTGGACTTTGTAGCACTTTGACCTCGGCGCAGTTATATCATAACTCCTGAAAACTCACCCGTTCCCACTCACTTTGGGAAAACGTGGAATGTTAAAGGTCTGTATGAAACGGAAGTTGAGGTTGTCCCTTTCTCCTTGACTGCTTGAACTTAATTAAAACTGTTTGCTCTGATATATTGTGTTAACTACACTTTGTCACAAGCATCCTGACAAAAAAATCCTTGTTGAAATATATCTCTTATAATAAAAATAACGAAAAAAGTATTGTTCGGAACTGGTATCGAATTCAGGGTATCAGTATCGAAAATTTTGGAACGATACCCAGCCCTACTCTTCAGAGTAATATGATGCCATCAAAGTAGGAGAGCACACCATTGGCAATGTATACAAACCTCCCCTTGCTTGGTGGCCTGACTCAACGTTACCTGCTTATCCGCACTTAGCTTGACATGTTGGTGATTTCAATAGCCATCATGCTAGCTGAGGCAATGATAGAACAGATGAGAGCAGTGAATGGCTTGCAAATTGGGCCTCCTCACTTAATCCCCATCTGGTAGCAGATAGAAAACAACAGAAAACCTTTTACTCTGCGAGATGTTAATGAGAGTATTCTCCAGATTTGTGCTGGGTCACAACTCAGAATGGCCAGTTGGGCGATTTTCCCAGAAGTCAACACAGGCCTGTTGTCATTCATGTGGGTCTACGTATTCCAGTCCTCAAATCTGTAAACCTATGTCGACCTGACGGACAAGAGCATTGTGTGTATTGTGCATTGTCTGACCAAAATCTGCCCTATCAAATTAGACCAAGCATAAAGACCAATGCAGTAGGGAGTCACCTGATAAAGCTTTGTATGACTCCAGTCAAGAGAGACATAAAACAAAGAGTAATTAAGAAAGGGTGTAGATTCAGAAACTCTCCATCTGATGATGATCAGCTTCTGGAGCCAATATCATCTGAGGAAGTGTACACTGCTCTGAAAGAACTAAAGAGTGGCAAACCTGCGGGCTATGATAACATCCATCCAGAGTTCCTGATCCACCTGGGCTCAGCTGCTAAAATGTGGCTCGCCTTACTGTTCTCACAACATATACTGGAAAAACAGCTCCCAGCACAATGGAGAACATCAAAAGTCATTGCCATATTCAAACCTGGCAAGGACCTAAAAGAGGCGGCAAGGTACCGCCCAGTAACGCTGCTGTCTGGATGCTTTAAGCTCTTGCAAAGGGTTCTACTTAACAGAATTAAACCAACAGTGGGTGAAGTCCTGCAGGTAGACCAAGCAGGCTTTTGTCCAGGGTGTAGCATGAGTGACCAAGTATTGGCACTAACCATGTTCATAGAAAATGGCTTCCAGAAGAGGGAAAAGACAGGAGCGGTTTTTCTCAACTTAACAATGTGGCAATCACCTATTTTCCCACGATGTTTTATAATATATGATCATTTTTATAATAAATGTTTATAACTCCATCAGAGGGCTCTCCACTCTGAACTGTCAGTGTTCCCCTATCTAATTAGTTGTGGACTTTTATGTTGAAAATGTCTATTCCCTTGTGTCTCCGCTCCCTTGTTTGTCACATTTTTGGACTGTACCCCGAGCAGCAATCTCAGTCCCTAGAAGTGCAGCTGACCAGGTTACATGCAAATTATAAAAAACAAAGTTGTGCAGACTTGGTCAGTATTTTGAAGAACATGATACCTGAGGCCCGAGGGCTCTTCAAGAAGGAGGGGAGGAGTTCGTTACTACTTGTGGTTCCTGTAACATCGGCGGAAGCAGAGAAGCTTCAGTGCTCTCCGGAGCCTGAAGACATGGCTTCGCTCCACAATGTCCCAGAACCACCTGAATAGCATTGTTGTCTGTCATGTTCACAAAGACAGGACAAATAATTTAGACACAAAAAAGATAAGTCAGGAATTAGGTCTGCCACTAATAGTTGACTAACCGTAATCAACAAAAAAGGATCCGGTAACTTTCAAAAAGTGATGTGGACAATATCTACCCATGTCCCACCCACAAATTATACCTCTGTCTGAGTGAAAGTTTGGAAGCACGTCTGTGTGTTGCAGTGTAAGATCACTACAACAATGTGAACAGAGAGACAGCTAAAACAAAGTGAGTTGCAAGTAAACAACAATACTCCAAGGCTGCTCAGCACACCAATTTGTGGTGATATCAAATATGCCTAAATTCCGGTGGCCTTCTCTCAATCCGGGTCATTTGCAAGTGCACTATACTAAATATTATAACATTTTTAATTTCAAAGATTTAAATTCTTGAAACATTTTGACTTTGTTCTCGTAACATTTTGACTTTATTCTCATAACATTTTGACTTTATTCTCGTAATATTTCGACTTTATTCTCATAATATTTTGACTTTATTCTCGTAATATTTTGACTTTATTCTCGTAATATTTCGACTTTAATCTTGTAATATTTCGACTTTATTCTCATAATATTTTGGCTTTAATCTCGTAGCATTTCGACTTTAATCTTGTAGTTTTTTGACTTTATTCTCCAAATACTTCAAATTTATTCTCGTAGATTCAAATTTATTCTCAAAATTTTTCTACTTTATTCTCATAGTTTTTATTTATCTTTTGGTGGCACTAAAATGCCGTCGTACAATAGGACCCGCAGCTTTGAGAGTCAAAAAACACACACAGACAAATGCAAATTAAACTCTGCGGCTCGTGGCAATCAGCCATCAGTGTGATTCCTCTTTGTTAATACATGCATAGTGTGCATTTCTATCTAGGTAAGATAGAGCTGTTGGATCAGACACCTATAGTTATTTAAACAGTTACATAAAGTGCTATTCAAATAAAACCTGATAAAATAACTAAACACAAGACTTGATGTTTAACAGACATATTGTAGAGTTTCTGCTTCAGAATAAGATACACAAATCCAGGCAAGATAAATCCAAAGATGGGCAAGGAAAACAGAAAAGATGGGATCATAACACATATTTAGATGCCATATAGTATACATAAATATGTGTCATAATGAGTCATTTAAAAATACTCTTCTCACAGATCCATTTAAACAAACTATCACATGGCCAATCAGCCCATCCTGGTGAATGATTCAGAGAACAGTCTTCGTCTTTTCCCCCGTTGCTATCTGGTTGTCCAGGCTCCCAGAACCTGCATCAACAGATCAGCATTAGATGTTCAGAGCTGCTCTCTGTGTGATATGACTGAGATAATCATTTAACAATAATCAGGTCAGTTCAGTGATTTCTCACCCAGAGGTCACATTGCTGCCATCAACCCATTTCCACACGCCTTCCACATCAATATCATTCAGACCAATCCAGACTAAATCACCACCAGAAATGTTCCTCACAAAATCCTGAGAAGTGAAACAATAACACAATTTATAAAATAGGCATTATCTTTCATTTACTAAACACCACAATCACACACACACACACACACACACACACACTTGTTCCTCTCTGTTGTTGATGCTGATCAGATCTGCTCCTCTGTCTGTACAGTATCTTCTGCTCTCAGTCCAGTTCTTCATCTCAGAGGAAATTAAGTAAAGACTGGATGGATGGCACCTCCATCCACCTATAAACACAAGCAGATAAACCATGAACTAAATTGATCCACACCAAGCTAAAAAAAAGTACTAGTTGTAGCAGAACGCTGGAGGCGTTCCCCATAGCGACGTTGACGCGGCGTCTCCTTCCTTCGTTACATACGTAAACTTGAGACATTTCCTATGTCACTGGATCAATTACTGTAATTATTATAGTGCTATTACTTAATGACAATGCCATACATAGACTTAATGAATTTATTCATGCTCCCTGTATATGACAATTCTATAATAATTCAATTGGACACATGTTCTCAAAACAAAGACACTTTTCTCAAAACATTTTAACACATTTAATGTGTTTTCACATTAGATTTAAATCTGATAAAAGAAAACATGTTTTTGACTAAAATATTTGATTTTGACCTGGCAGGTTGAGGTTTGCATAAATTGGTGTCTAGTTGTGAGATTATGTTTATACTTGTGAGAAATGATTATGTTCAATGATTTGAAGTCACTTGATGCAATATCTGTTTACTCATCTGCTATAATAATGTAATGTTTTAAATTATTTAATGATATTTACACTCACTTGTCATCCCTAAATTATTATTAAAAATTATAAACCTGACAAGCATTACCCACATGACCCCAACACAACACAATCAGTCTACTTTAATGTCTGCTTTAGAACAAGTTACCAATTAGACTGAAGAAACTGACCCACAGAAAGCTTCTGAAGTTCTGATTTCAACTCGTCTCTCTCTTTTGTGAGGTTCATATTGCTGGTCAGTAGCTGGTCTCTTTCCTCTGTGAGGTCTTTCCTCTGTCGTCTCTCTTGAGTGAAGATGACACACAGCACTATGACTGCGGTCAGCAGAAGAAAACACAGAAGCACCAAACACACCACAGCTGCTCTGAACACACTGGTCTTCACACCATCACTTCCTGAAGATCATCAAACATGACTTTATTCTCTTAATTTATCCACTTAACAGCACACATCAACTAAAAGCATGTAAAATGAGCAGATTTTTGGCATTTTAAATGACTTATTAGATTTGTGCTATGTCTGTCTGTATGATAAAATATTAAATAACCTCAGTACCTGTGAGTTGAGATGACTGGATTCTCTTTAAGTGACTGTCCCTGGTCCATTTTCTATTTGTAACTTCAGTAACAAAGTCATTTTCATAGATATCGCTGGTGCTTTTCCGATTTTCTCTGTTCATTTTGCGTTTTTTTGTTCACTTTCTGAGTTTCCGTGTCGCCATCAATGTAGCGCTAGTTTCTCTGGCAGACTGTGGTTTTTCTCTTCTGAGTTTGTGAAGCCACTATTTATGCTGAAACAAACTTTTTTTTTTTCAAGTATTTATGCATAAAGGAACAGAACGCCACAGAACATCACCATAAATATTTGTTTCAACAGTCCCTAACAACTGGTTGACATGCATGCAAGGCCAAAGACACTGTCATTATCTTAATATGCATTTATTTTTAATATGTATTATTTTATACTTGCTCAAAGATTTTTTATTCCAAACCCCTCCTTTTGTGTGAAACAAAGCACAGACAGACATGTGTTTGCGGGGGGAAAAAACTGTCTGTTTACATGAGTGACAATAAGCATTTATTAAGATCAGTTAAACGTTGGATTCTCAAAAGTATGCG
>JAUMHE010024061.1:0-10824 GCA_032359235.1 Enteromius mattozi | reverse complement strand
AGCATTGAAAACTAAAGATTAAGATATATATATATATATATATATATATATATATATATAAAAATACAAAATAAAACTTTTCGGAAATATTAAAATATTTAATATTTTACAAATTATACAGTTATAACAATTATTATAAGAATCATTTATTACAATAATTATTATTATTATTAATAATTATAATTATTATAAGAATATAAGAAAAAAACAAAAAAATCAAAGTAAAAGTAAAAAACAAATACAAACACACAAAAAATAAGCAAAATAATGTAAAAATATATATTAATTGTAAAAGAAATAATAAAACAAAAACAATACAATATTAAAGAATTCAAAAATAAAGAATTAAAAAATTAAGTAAAACAACACAAAACAAAGTATAAAATAAAAATAATTTCACAAAATAAAAGAAAAAAATAATAGAATATAAAATAATTAAAAAATAAACAATAGAACTAAAAGAAAAAAATATAAAGCAAAGCAAAATGAATCAAAACTTTAAACAAAACATTCTTAATTCCTGATCAATTATTACAGTCACTTCTTCGTTCTGGAACTCACACCCATTCTTAATTTCCAGCACTACACTGGAAAAAGGAGATCAAACAGGAAAAGGTGTCACTCGTAAGTGAGGATTTTCCCTTACTGCACAATGATGCACCTGGAAGCTGGGGTGTGTAAAACCATAGCCAGGAATAGCTTGACATACACCAGCACTATAAATTCCCTCTGTATGTATGATACTGAAACTGAAGGCATTACATTTCAGTCTGGATGAAGAAAGGGGCACTCCCTCAATTTGTCAGAGTGAAAGCATGGCTCTGTGAGGACACTGGAGAGAGCTTGCCAGCGAGTGTAACTGGTTATTCTGGGTGATCCCCGGGGTTTGATCATAGTGTGGGAATGTCTCAGCTTTGAGTAAGTGAGAGCTCCGCAAAACTCTCACGCTGAAGGGAGACCCCATCATACCTTCCTCCTGTGTCACTCGCTCCATGACTTACTCACAGACGTGAGTAAAACACCCCTTTTACTCTCTATAGCTCAGGCCCCCACACGTTCGCTCAGCCCTGCTCTTCCTTTCTTGTTCTCTTTCTGGGCCCATTTCCTGTGCAGATGGCGTAGGTTAATAAATAGATTGATAAAAGATGTACAATATTGATTCCTGAAGGAAATCTCTGTGCAAGAGCAGCAATAATGCTGAACAACCAACCAACACAATAAAAACATACACAGTAGGGCTCTATAAAAAGGTTTTTTTTTTTGCTGGCCTGGTCAAAAACAGTGGATTAATTTTTTGTCATTTGTAAATTTCCTGTAATTGGTGTGCACTAAACATTTCACAAACAACTGTGCTGGAAAACTATGTGAAATGGAAATGTATTTATAATTTTCAACAGGGATGTGCTAAACTACACAGCACATGTTAAAGAACCTTAAAAAAATGTAAGAAATATATCATGTTTATTTATTTTTTTAAATTTAGATAAAAATAGTTCTTGATTTCTAACACATTCTAACTGATGCCTCACAAATCATTATAGGGCCAATTGACAAAAATCATAAATCACAATTACTTTCGACAATATTACGGTCATGACTTTGAAAATCATGAATTTACTGAACTTAAAAAAAATTTAAACTTTTAGCAGTGTACTTCCTTAAACTTTAAACTTCATATATAATTCAACTGAAAATCAAAAAATAAAATGTAAAACAAATTGGTATTTAATCTATCAATGTAAAATATTAGTAAAATAAATAAAATCTAAAGTAAAATAAAAACAAACAAAATTCATGAAAAAAAAAATGAAATCAATCTCAGACTTCTGGCAAGCCTGAGCCAGCTTAGTTACTTAGTAACAGGTTAATATAACCTTAATCATATATTTAAAATCACACTTTATACATTTTTAACTAAGTAGCAAATTTGCATTAAAAAACGTTTTCTAAAAGCGTAAAACCAAACATTTTCTAAGTTTGCAAGACATAAACCTAAATGCTCGAAACATGCATGCTCCATCCTGTGGGCTTCTTGTGGCAAAAAACAAAAAAACAAAACATCTGCACTCTTTTCAGAAAACCAATTTTGCCATTTTTAATAATGCACACTTATTTATAGCTGCAGTGTGCGTTATAAGTCCCCAACGCCAAGAAATATATTAAACGCTCAACTGCTGCCAAATGCTACTCTTGCACCTCTCTATGCACTGTCCATGTTCTCAAACACTCCTTGAGAAGCAGATGGTTTCCAAAGTTTCTTAATAAAGAACATTCTAGATTGTTTACAACTATCTGCATCTGTATGCAGTCAATTAACTCAATTTGTAAAATCCCAGAAAACTGGATCAGTACTCCGTCCCATCCCAAGCCAAAGTTCCTCTGTGCTAATCAACAGCATGCTACAGATGGGGTCCATAAACATTAAGTTGTAAATAACTCAGAATATGCCATTAAATGATTGTTTACGCTGCTTTTCGTATCCCAGCAGTCAAAGAATGTCAGGTTGTTATTTCATAACCTTGTCTTGTTGTCTTAATCTAATGTGTGTTGGAACAAGCATCTGGTCTATGGTGCAATGAATTTAAACAGCGAGTATAACCTTGAAACCATATGTGAAGATACCAACTTTTTGATAAAACGTTGTTGTCCCGTGTGGGTATTAGGAGGATATCCTGGAGAAGATATTTCGACCATCTCTTCCAGAACACCACAAAGCCGCATTGTTTCATTTCCTGTAATATTGAGGTATTATGAAAGCTGTGTCTCTTTAACAAAACAGAAACATTACTCCCATACTCACCACCGGCTCTGAGCTTCGGTGGTCTCCTCAAACATCAGCCCAAACTGACAATTTTTTTTCTTTCTTTCTTTGAGCAACCCGAAATGCCATTTCTGAATCAGCGGAACATTACAGTTAGTTCACAGTGACAAACAGGAAAAAGAGATCTAAGATTAGCTTTATGATGATCAGCTTTCTGAAACAAGCTACAAACCTAACGACAAAATCAAGCCAACACCAGCAGGAAGCATAGTGACATCATAGCCCTGTGAAGGACACTGCTTCACGGTCACTTCCTGTTTGAGTAGCTTTGCACACAGTGATAAGACTGACACACATGAGCACAAAGTAGATACTGACCAAAATTACTGGCAGGAAACTGACTGGCGATAAGGGTAAGCTATGAAATAGCCAATCAACATTTTTCAGCTTCATAACAATTTATTTACTAGTTGCCTGAAGCTTAACTCTTATTTTCAGCCTAGCTTTACAATGTAAAGTCCAAACAAATGCGGTAAACAAAGAGAACAATATCTATGGCCGGGCAACATCCTGCTTCCTGGTGCAGCACTACAGAGCTGAGCAGATTGAGAAGTGATTACTTTAGGAAGCTGCGGCGGCATGGCTGTCAGATCGGCAAAAACTTATCGTAACAGCTGGACAGATTTCCCATGCTCTTGTGCATAGATATCAACTACTCAGAGAAGCATAAGACATCATGCACTCCACACCAGACAGAGCTCTTCTAAAGGTCCATGCTTCTTGGTGTATATTTAACCATTTTTTGGATGAATGTTTTTCTTGTAGCACAATCTATGATTCAAAAGTCAATGTGTGTTAGCTTTGAGAAGTTTACACCATATACTCCTAAATATGATACAAATTGTTTAATGCTCTCTAGAATGAGATAGTTCTTCCCTCTGATGTAACCTAAAATGCAAATTAACAAAACAAAAACACAAAACTAAAAACACAAAAACACACCAAAAAAAAAAAAACAGAACAAAAACAAAATATGGTTTGGTTATCCGTTTGCAATAAAACAAGGCTGGTATTGGTTGTTAGGTCTGGTTCTTAGAGAACTGGTGCTTATGAAAGTGTGATGAGATCTCTTGTTTCACAAATCTGTTCATGGGCTCAAAGAGGATGCTGTTTCCAGGACGGAGCTGATCGATACTGGTTTCAGTTGAGGAAGGTTGTTGGAGGATCTATCCTGCCTTATCAGTGTAAGTGCAGGTCTGAGCATTCAGAGAGAAAAAAAAAAACAAAAAACACACACACACACACACACACACACACACACACACACAAACACACGCACACCCTCAGATACTCACACAGTGAACATGTCCAAGCACTTAAACATGATGTTTTAATTAAGCAAATGTCTGAGATATCCAAGAGTTTCATTACTCTAATTAAAAAAGATGCTTAAAAGTTGTTAACGAACTAACAAAGTGGCCTTTCTGTTATCTTAAGAGACATCACTTAAGACATATTAGTAAAAAAAGAAAAGAGAAAAAAAAAAAACATTGATGCAGTCGCTAGGTGTTTTTTTCCTTCAATTCTGAATCACAAAGAATTCATCATATGTTTAAGAGCAACGGATAACTAATGAAACCGCACACTTCAGAAACATCTCTCACACCCCACGTTGACTGACACATCTACTGGTTTGAGTGACAGACAGGAGGCAACCGATCCCAGAGGGCCTAATCTAGTCTGACAGTTTAAACAGGCTTTCACACTGAGGTAGCGAGTCGGTCATAGCGCTGTGGGCAGTTTCAGGGCCATGTTACGTTGAGTTGAGTCTACAGGAGGTTTCTGATCAGAGAAAGAAAAAGAAGCCGTTGCCAGCTCAGAGTTTCCATCCTGTGCACATCAACAGCATAAAGTACAGCTCGACTGAAACGTTTATGTGGTCCCTCTGATGAGGTCACCGCTTTTACGGCGGGAAGAGACAAAAGGTATTCAGAGCTCTGGCAGGTGTTCTTCTGTGGCTGCTTTAAAACTACAAGCCTGAGGTTTTATCGTAACACATGCAGACAAATGTTTCATTGAAATCAACTGGATGTATGGTGAAAGCTATGAAAGTCGGAGGGAAAGAAGCTTCAAAGTTTTATTTGATGAAAGACACACAGAAATACTGTTAAATAGCATTACAGTTTAAAATAACTTATGATATACCTTAAACGTAATTAATCACTCTAAAGGCAAAGCCGTTTTCTCGTTTTTTTATCAATTTCACATGAGCATTCAGAATTGCAATATGATTTAGTGCCCAAGATACATTTTAATCACGCTTTGCATTTTTACAGGATTTTTAATGAATATTAAGTTTAACAGAACAGCATTTATTCTAAAATGCTAAAATTATAAATGTCTTTACTGTCGCTTCTGATCAATTTAATGCATCCTTGCTGAACAAAACTATTTATTTCTTTGAAAAAACTCCAGGGCTTCTTTATAGAAAACCATGTTTTGGGTATAAGGATGCTTTCCGTATGTATTTAGCATGTTTAAGTGCGCTGGCTCAGATTTGTTTGTTCACAGTCTGCCTTCTGGGATTTCATTCTCAACAGCAGTGGATGGTGACTGGGGCTCAGATGGCCTGCTCTGTGTATGTGTGCGTATGTGTGTGTGTGTTTCAGAGTATATGAGGAGGAAACAGAGAGGGGCAAACACATCACAATAAATCAAGCATGTCAGCCAGACTCCCAAAAGACCAGCACCACATAGACACAAAAACACAACACAGTCCCATACGGACACCCGTTAAACCTCACTAGACAAATCCTCACTCCCTCTCCGGACTGGACACACACACCCTACTCCCCAAGCACCTTACTGGAAACAAGGCCGGTTTCTGTTCTTTAAAGCACACATCTGCCGGGATGGACCTAACCCAGAGCTCAGACGGGACACTGCTATGTAGGGCAAACATGGGAACAAAAGGCCTGTTCTCTCATCTCACACTCCTCTCTTGCTCTACAAGACACCTAACCACTTGAGACGCAGCTGTCGAGACTACTATTGATTTGCTGCTGGGTTGATTTGAATCCATCCTGAAGTTCCACCTGCTGCCCGCTCCATCCGCTATGGAAAAAACAACCCAGCACCAACAAACACTTGCAGTCACTTAGTTGACAAGAAGCTGTCACAAATGGGGCTCTGGTTTCAGAGAAACACATTTTCACGACTGTGGAAAGTGTGACACCCACTCAGTTCACGAGTTAGACAGTGCCCTGTGACACCTGAGACGCAGAACTTAAAGACTGAGAGGTAAAGATGGAGAAAACCAGCAAGATATTAGAGAGTGAGAAGAGGCGAGCAGATGTGCTGACATTTAAAACCACCAACAGAGATACAAATGAAACCTCAAAAGCTGATAATTCATTAGATGTTCATTTGAGGAGGCGTCCCGTCTAAGCTTTTCCAGATAAGATCAGAGAAGGTTGAACCCCCAAATTTAAGGGGGCTGGGGAACAAAGAGACATTCATGCAGACAATAGGGTGATGTGTGTTTTAAGGGTGGGGGGTGTTATATCTGAAATCAGCTCATTGCATTATAATAAGGATAGAAATATACTCTACACAAGCACACAGACACAAAAGCTTGGTCCCATTCACCCGAAAAAAAAGAAACAAATACAACAACTAAATATTCAATACTGAACAATAATAATAATAATAATAATAATAATCATCATCTCTAGCACCATTCAATGATGGTTATTATTTACAGTTATTATAGTTAGCAAGCTATAAAACAAATCGATAGTTGCAGAAAGTTTGAATTATGAATCTCATTCCTGGCTAAATGCATTTGTGTACTTATGTATCACATGCATTCTGACCTATATGTGTTTGTGTTCATAGCAAAAGGATAATTGTGGAAGGGAAACACAAGAACAGGATGTTGTGGGGCACTTCCTCCTTGAGTTTTCCTCCAGATGACTGAAAAGAGGGTTAAAAGGCACAGAACAGAATCTGAGTGAGCAAAAATAATAACAGAAGCCTGCACTCAATGCCACTGATTTGCAGCATAAAGATTGGGTTGCAGAAAATGTCCTGTCTTGAGAGTGTGTGTGTATTTGCCCTTCCTCTGGAGGTCACATATCCCATCATCTTTTCTTTCCGGTGTTCAGCCTAGATTTCTGACAACCAACTTACTTTAAGATCTGGATAAGTTTTGGGGTCTTGAGAATTCCCATCCAGAGAACATAGGCACTAAATTTATTCAGAATTTCTCGGATGCTCAGTCTTTGCCAATTAAGGCCCATTCAAAGCAGTATGCAGTGGTATCACCCAGATCTAAGGCTCGGATTCGGTCCGTGACTTCCTCATTAATGAAGCTTTTTCCATCATTAGCCGGGCACCAGATGAACCTCATCATCACACTGCAGAGCAGACGGTGCGGTAACCGAGGCGTGTTGGGGTGGGGGAGTTGGGATGTGTGCCTTGCCATCTGATTGGTGGTAGACTGAGTGCTGCTAATTGAGCTTTTACCCAAATGCAGACCTCCGCTCATTAATCACAGTCCCGGGCCTACATTTGACAAGGCAATTTAAGAGAAATAAACACAAACATGATCAAAATAACAGAAGGACTTAATTGAGCCTCCGATGCAGGACAAACATGTTACACAACGGGATGAAGGAAAAAGAGCGGGGAAACATGAAAGAGTGACCAGAGAGCGGGGAGACCCCTTAATTGAGTAGAACATCTGGCTCTGTTCCACCGTTATATGGCTGTTTGAACTTCATTGTTCCTGTGTGTGATGGATGCAGCTGGAGAAGGTTGAGTTTGGGGGATGGAGAGGGGCCCATTTGGTCTGCAGGCTCAGAGATGAGAGGAGGATATATTTTCCTTTCATTCTCCATGGGAGGGCATTCGCTTACTTTCTAAATAACTCCAATTAACTTCAGTCAAGGGGTGACATGTCCTGCTGCAGTCCATCATGTGTCACGTGCCCAGGTCTGGCTCGCATTGGACATTATTGCGGTCAATAATTACTTTTTTTTTTTTTTTCTTTTTTTTTTTACATATATGGGGTATAATAAAGTGTGAGGTTGTGCTATGTTAAAACTAGGGATGCACCAATATTAAAATCACCCAACATTAAAATTATAAGAAATATATTTTTGAGCAGAAAATCTGTACATCAGAATGATTTCTGAAGGATCATATGAACTTTAATATGGCTGCTGAAAATTCAGCTTTGGCATCAGAAGAACAAATTAGAGTTTAAATACATTAGAAAATATAAAACATTTATATTAAATGGTAATAATACTATTGAAATTATTAATATCATTTCTTATCTTTACCAAACCCCAAACATTTAAAATATCTAAAATATCTAATATTAGACAAAATATCTAATATTGATCAATATGGCATCAATAAATTGTGCATCCCTAAATTAAAATGGTTTTAATGAAATTATACAATTTATTTCATTATTCAAACTTATTAAAATGCCACAGTTCAATAAGATATATCCCATGACAATAAAAACAAAATTGTAATTCCAATCAGCTTTCTGTTTTATAATGATCTTTTATGATGATCAAATGCCTTATTTAAAAAGACACAGCGAGAGCCTGAAAGATAATGCAATTATTACTTTGGAAAAGAGAAATAATCTGCTGCATACTGAAATATCTTTCTGACCAGAATCTATTGGAGAATGGGCAATTGCGTTCATCCACCAAACAAGCCAACCTATAATTAGCTCCTCCTAGAGAAGAAGAAATCGCTGAACATTAACTTCTGCTTGCGCAGTAAAAAACTAACAGAGTTAACCTTTTAAGAGATGCTCTCTGCAATGTGCTCACTCAAGGTTAAAGGAAACAAGGCAGGCCGGTCTCTCAGTTCCTCTACCTAGCAGTTTCAAATCCACAGCTCCGTTTCCATCAAGGTCTGCACTTTCACTTCAGCTTTTTATCACCAGCTCAGACGGCGTCTTGAGATAAGGCTATATCAATGACCTTTTCCATCAAATCTGCTGCTGTGTTAGCAATTACTTTCAGTCTGTTTCAGCAAAGCATTCACTCCAAGCATCATCCCGCGTTCCTGTTGCCCCTGTACTGTTACATGTTGATCCTACTCTGTTTACTCACAGCAGATGGTAACGGGCTCCAAAAAAGTCATTTTCAACAACTAGAGCATTGTGTTTATTCATAGTGAGTGTTGTGGAACATCTGCCTGGAGAACGTAGTAGCTTGTGGTCAAACATGAATTAAGGATGGTTATTTAGTGAGGGTGGTAAACATCCTGTGCTTTAAGGAAATAAAACCATTCCAAACATCATGGTGCTAACGCCTACACTGTTTAACAGGTGTGAGAGGTGCAAGCTGGGAAGAAAGTTTTTGCACATATGCGGAAAACAAAAACTTCCCCGAACGTTCCATAGCTGTTAAGCGGCTTTAAACCAAGCAAGCTGAGTAAGTAGATTTAAACAGACGGCTGCCACTTGTGAGCAAGTGCAGTATATTACCTTTTTCAGAGGGGAATTAGCTCTCTTCAAGGGCTCTCAGAGCTTTAAAAAAACGTTGACGCGGCTGGAAGAGGTAGAGTAAGGAATGGGGTTAATACACTGTGATTTCAAAGTCAGTGTGAATGCAAAACAGCTCCCTGGACCGTCCCCACTGTTTGTGGCCTGCTTAAAGGCCAAACCTCAGAGATATTTTCTTCTGCAAGTTTGAGAACAGTACATCTCTGTCGCTGTTGAACGCAGTCTCTCTGTCAACTGCTCACACCTCAAACCACAGGAACATTAAAACATCTGCCAATCTTCTCATTATGCATGAAGACTGAGAAGCAAGCATGTCAATGAGGCCTGGTCTGAGTTCAGCGTGTACAGCATGGCTCCACAATGCTTTCCATCTCTGTCACCAAAAAAGACACTGAGGAGATTAAAGCACGAGAGATCCAACACTGCAAGGCTTAAGATTGGCACCTCAGCCTGAGACACAGCAAAGCCTGCCAAGCTCTACTAGATTCAATACATCCGGCCCATTCATCCCTGTTCCAGACAACGGTTTTGTCCGCCTTTTAACGTCAATAATAATAGATAGTAATGCATTTAGATCTTTCCAGTAAAAGGAGAAACTCAGAACCTCAGCAATCCTCTGATAGTTTTCATACAGGATTGACATTGCTAGAAAACAGCACACAATTTGAAGATGGGTGTTTGTATCATCACTGCGACAATACTTTTGTTAAAAAATATGCAGTTAATAAAACAAAGAAAGACCACATTTGTTTTTTTCCACTGTTCAATCAGTGGCTTTATGGTTAATTTTTTTTCTTTTTCTGTTGTTGTTGTAATTTGCCCACAGCTGTGCAACAATGTAAACACAGAAAAATAGTAACACAGACTTGGTGAACAATTAAATAGTGTAGTTTAAAAAAAAAACTGAGTATAATAAAAAAGGATGTGCTTTAAAGGAGTTAAAAAAAAGTTTGCTTTTAAAGCTTTTCGAACATTTAAAGTTCCAAATAAATAAATAAATAAAGTTTGCACTAGATATTTGTGGAATGAATCACAAAGATACACCAAAACTATACATTCTAAGTTATTTATGTTCTATTTTGTCCTCCACAAACTGTGTAACATTGCATGGCAGAGATAATATTTATGGCAGGAGGGTGCTGGGGGAGAGAGACAGAAAAAGAGAGTCCCATTGTTGGTCTCAGGAGCTGCAGTATAATTACTATAGCACATGCGGGGCCTCTATGAAGATGCCTGGCTGCAGGCCGGGGACCAGCTTTCTATACTGATGTCTCCCCGCAGCCCCACTGCACTATGAATGAACTCTCCTCGCTTTTCCACATGGCTCTTTCTACCGTTTCCCTCCTCTCTTACTGCCTCTTCTGTCCTTTCTCGACATCTCATTCAGAGAGTAGAATAATAAGAAATGCTGGCCTAAGTGGGACTTTCACTTACCCTGCCAACATTGTCATACATACATACATACATACATACATACATACATACATACATACATACATACATACATACATACATACATACATAC
>JAUMHE010024060.1:0-10840 GCA_032359235.1 Enteromius mattozi | reverse complement strand
TTATTTATTTAGTTATTTATAATATAATAATATAGCATCTGAAATAAGTTTTTTTTTTTTTTATATGTGTGTGTACTGTGTATATTTATTATGTATATATAAATACACACACACACAAACAGTATAGATATTTTGAAAATATTTACATGTATATATTTATCTTTCTGCAATTAATATTACATATAAATATATTTAATATACAAATATTACATATTGATCTTAAATATATAGAAGTGTGTGCATTTATATAGACATAATAAATATACACAGCACAACACAAAAATCGCTTGACGGCACTAATATATAATATTGTAAAATATAGATTTTATTTGTTATATTGCATGTTTTTATATATTTTCTATATGTACATAAACTTCCCATCCTTGTTTTAGAGTACACGATTTGTCCTCTTTTACTCCGAGATCCAGGAGACTAACTCCAGCATTCTGTCTTGTCCTTGTAGGTATGGCTTTCCCAACAAAAGGCTAGTAATGCTCAGGAGTTTAACAGTCTTCAGCCCATACGAGTGTTAAAAATGCTTTGCTTTACAGCTTCCTTGGAACAAAAAAAGACAAAAGAACAAACGAAGAAACTGATTTTTATAAGAAACAAAAGACTAAAGATCATTACTACTCATGTTTACACTGGTCTTAACTGTTTTGTTGACTTATTCATAGATTAAAAATGGATATTTTCAGATAAATACTGATAATTAAGCCTTATTACATTCCTCTGTTTGAAAAGTAATCTATATTTGTTTAGCTTGTAATTTTTGTATCACTTATTTTCCTGCAACTGTATCTTAGATATTTAGAGAGTGATCAGTATTATTGCTAATATAACATGCTTGTGAAAAACCTTCTCCATGAAATAGCCTGTAGTGAATTCATATTATCTGAAGCACATTGTGTGTTGAGAAGAATACAAGGGCTCTATAGTTATTGTATAAAATAGTCAAGAGCATTAAAAAAGCACCATTTGTTGTTTTCATGGAAATACGACAGATTTACTGGGAAATTGAGAAAGGGCGATGACATATGATGCGATTTCACTATAACCAGGCCCTGGAGAAAAGGTCACTTGTGCCTTGTAATTTGGTCTTACAAGCCTTGTTTGTGAAATAATGTTGTGTGAAATGTAGTTTTAATGTATTTTGATGAATAATCTGTTAATTCTTGTTTTGTTGGCAATGTTGCGCTCTGAGCAGGTGCAGTGACTACTAAAGTACGAAGGCAGGATATGCGCGTCCATCCTTACCAAAGGGTAGTGACCGCAGAACGAGGTTAGTTTAGCTCCAGTGTTCAAACTGTGCTCTGTGTATATATATATGTGTGTGTGTGTGTGTGTGTTCTTCAGTATGCTGATTACACTGTCTTTTTCAGTGCATATCACTCAATACAAACAGAGGAAATGTTTTAAGTCACTCTTAGCCTGCCAAACAAAAAGCATCATTGGAGATTTCAGTGTTGCTGTTATCAGGTATAGTACATGCCAGTCATACTGTGCGGGGTTCGTTTACTCTCTAAACCTGCCAACCTGGAAATGCATTGAAACTGTAGGTGTTATCAGCTTACTTGAATCATTTTTTGAACATGTTCTTGGGGTCATTGAAGCAAAGGCTAAAAAATAGAATACGGTTAGAGAAGAAGAACATCCTGTGATGACTTTTGACAACATTCCAAACTCTAAAATTTAAGCTCTGTTCCAGAATTTAGTGAGTTGCCTTCTAAGACAGCATCCTAACTGCCATGGAACCTTATTAATGCACAATTTCATAACCAGCACATAACATAAATGGCATTCTGCACAGAAGACTCAACTTGATTTCAAGTTTGAGGTTAGCATGCTGCAAGTGTACTTTTTAAATACTGTGCACCTGAACTATTTTTTGATCGATATTTGACATTAATGACATTACACAATGCAATTTGAGATAGCCTTTTCTGTGAAGTATGCATACAGCGGGTAAAATAAGAATTTTATTAGAAAATGTGTTTAATAAAGGTGCTGCTGACAAGAAATTTTCGCCAGATATTGGGAACAACCCAAGTAATCCATACATAAAATGAAAAAACAAATAAGTTCAGAAATTAAGTTATGCATTATGAAAATAAATGTTGGGGAAATAACAGTTAAAAGACCCTAGGACCAGGTGTTGTAGAATGAAGACCAGGAGTCAGAGATGAGATCAACTGAAGAGAAAGTTACTGAAGAAAATAGTTTGCAGTTTCATCAGCAGAAGCCAGCTTTAATCAAGGTGAAGAAGGTGATAATTTGGGTGTCAGGCCTCCGGACCAGCCCAAATATGTAACGGACAATATATTCTTCTCTGCTTCCCTGAGAATAGACACACACACACATTCCACTAATCTGCTTCTCAAGGTTAGAAGAAAGAAAGGAGCAAAAAAAACATGGAAAGCCAAGACACCAGCTTAGATCTATCAGTAATTAGAAAGCAATCCTGCGCCCTGTCAGTGAAAATTAATATTAGCTGGTTCAGTCCCAACACTAGGATGATGGAAGATGAAAAAAGGGTGGATTTCAGCAAGACAATGATTCCAATCACAGCCAAAGAAAATCTTAATTGGTTTCAGAGAAAGAAAAAAAACTGCTAGAATTGCCCAGCCAATACCCTGACTTGAATCCAATAGAAAATAAGAGCTAAAGATTCATATAAGATGTCTATAGATCCTTCAAGATTTGAGGACTGTTTGTGTGAAAGAATAGGCCAAAAATCACACTTGCATGCAACTATTCATACATGAGGCGTCTTGAAGCTGTCATTACCAACAAAGTCTTTCGTACAAAGTATTAAATACATTTCAGTAGTGCAATACTTTTTCCCTGTGCCATTCCATTTTACTACACACAGCTTAATTTCTCAACTTATTTGTTTTGTTTTATTTGTAATTATGGATTACTTCGATTATCAACCTCTGGTGAAAATTTCTTGTCAGCAGCATCTTTAGACATACATTTACTGTGAAAAATGGTGATGCGTTCAATACTTATTTTACCCATTGTATATGCTACCTCAGGATAAAATGAGGTAAAACAAGCATTCACAATGGAAACATACCTAAAAATAGGAAGCTCACCAGGTTTTGGAACAGACTGTTAGTATGATCTGATAACTTCAGCACTTACATGCATTGTGTATTGCGACAAACATTATCCGAAGCTTATTGGATGTATGTAGATGGAAAAATGTCCAGTGTGACAGTGTTAGAACCACTTTGGAGCAAAATTGACTGTCCACTGTGCTCCATTACGCTGATGACGTTGTGAAGGCCTTCAGGCTCATAGTCAATGAAGGGTAATGGAGCTCACCTGTTTGTTTGCTTCTGTTTATTCCTTCATTTGTTATTCCTTTGATATCCTTTTCTCAGTTTTAGTGTATTTTCAGATAATTTTATGTCGCTTAAATACATTAGTGTCCCATTTAAATCTACTCTCCCATTCTGATCCATTGAAACATTGTTTCGGCAGCTTTCAAAGAAAAAGTTTTGAGTTTTTACTTTAAGAATAATGGAACTCTGTTTTACTCTATATTCATCTGATATAATAAAACAAATAATCTTATTTATGGTTCAGCCTGGCCAGACCAGCATAAGTTTAGAAGATGGTGCTATGCTGGTTTTCCCCAATTTATGATACAGATGTATCACAATTGAGAAAATTCAATACAGTATAGAATTTCAGGCCTGTTATAAGCTGTATCTTATTAATGAAAATACTTTGACTTCTGCAAATTCAGATTTTGTTTTTTGTTCATGTACTGTTTGAATCTCTTCTCATTTTATTTATACCTTTTTAATGCAGTTTTTATGTATAGATCAGCTGTCGTTTAGGTTAAAATGAATATTATTGGCCAGGGTCATTGAGCATATTCATGTCAAAATCGTTCAAATGCCTTAAATGGAAATAAACTGGATCTAAGGGAATTACAGCACCAGCTTCTAAAGGCCGCTGTAATGAAACTGATTTAAACTCATATTACAAATACGTGGATGTGCCAAAACTGTACATATAATAACTATGACTCCTGAAAAAAACTGTAAACGTGAGAATCTACTGATCAATATAAGTGAATTTCACACCCATAAGACTTTAACATGTCATAATTTAATAGACCAATACAACTGACCAGTTTAATGCATAACAATTGTGAAATTGCACAAAAAGTCCAATCTATCTTGTCTGGCTTACTGCCCACAGCCTCAGAAAGATCTCTGAGAATTTGCCTTGAATGAAAGGCACTGGATGAAATATTCCTAGCACACCTGGCTTAGACAGTGTCACACAAGATAGGCTAGACAGTTATGAAGGTTAGGACTTGTTTGAGAGTGTAAGTCATCATATGCACTGCCCTTTAAAAATATTTTTTATGCTCGATGCATAATCGGAGCATTATAAGGGTGTTTCAGAGTGCTTATGATCCCTTAAACTTCCCTTTCAAGAAATTCCTCATCATAAAAATATGGCACAAGTATTTTGCACTGAAGATTTTAAATCACCAGCTCCTAGTCTGCGATACTCGGACAGAGCAAAGTGAAACAAGAAAAAAACGAAACGGCAAAACCTCATGAGATGTTAGGATGTTTATCAAAGCAGAATGGTCACACAATGTGGCTGACTGTTAGCACAACAACAGATGAACTGAAGAAATATTCCATTTTTAGTTTGTTTGTTTCTTGTTTGTTGTTTTGCAGTAAGCTTCTTTTGAATTTTTTTTTTTTTTTTTTGTCAAATGTATGGAAAAGAACATAGTTATCGTGTGTGATCTTTTTTTAAGATGAGTTTATGAAAGCAATATGTTTAACTATAAAGCAAGAACATTTATGAAATTCTATTGTATTTGTAAATGAATAGGGAATTTATACTAGTCAACATTAGAGAACAATGCCATTTTATTATTATTTTTATTTTTTCCATAAGGGGTACATTTTGTTTTTTAGGATGTCATACCTATGACAGTCTTATAAGTTACAGGTTTGCAAAACAAGTAGATATGTCTTTTTCTAATTGTTTTCTTGTGTTGTTGTAGCCCTAAATTTCAGCCGATATGCTTTAGTATTATTCTGTTGGATTAGCATTCTGTATTTTTTGTAAATAGTCAAATTTTAAAGGCAATAAAAGTTGAGTTAAAAAAGTTTTGTACTGTCTAGAAATCTTTTGATTAGCCTGTCACTCTCTGATTTTACTTCTCTCGTCACATCTCTGTAACTACTCATGAATCCATATCATTATCACTAGCAGCTTTGTGGCTTTGTATTGAAGCAGCACTCTAATGCTTAATAGCAGTCAGAGGATCGTTCCTTGAAAAATTAGAAATTAATCCAGGATTGAAGTCCTTTTACATCTTGCTGTCGGTTTTTCCATACACCCAAACTTAATTGACTGCTACTAACTATTAAGTGCTGTTAAGTTTAATTCGTAATGACTCTATAATTGATTTGCCTCTTTGCTTCTTTAACCATTTTCACCTGGGAGATGGGTTCTGGAGTGAAATCATGAGGCCTTCATGATTTTGCTGTGTTAACGTAGATGTTGAGCAGTTTTTTCTTACAGTAGCTGGAATTAGTAATGTCATATTGTCATCCAACCGTCACTAGCTGAAACTAATCTCCTTCTCTATCTTTTTTTCTTTTGTGTCCTCTTTATGTCCTTTTATTTTTTTCGTTTCCCTTCTGTCTGTCCATTTTATTTTTTTTTCTCTAACAACCCAGCCGCCACCGGCAACTAACCAATGACCCTCTGAACTCTTCACCCAATGATGACCTGACCATTGCCTGCCTGCTGACCAGTTCTCTGGCTCTCGTCCTTCGCTTCTATGTTTTGGCGGCCTGCTGGTGAGCCCAGAAGCAGCTTTAATTCGCTTAACACAGCCGAGAAGCCGTGATGGCCCCACGCCACCACCCGCAGAACAGAATCGCTCCCCTTCTCAAACAGAGGACCTCCTTGGTCAGGTGACCTGGGCTTCCCAGCCTGCACTGAAGTGTCATAAAGCAATAACGCTGTCTGGGGGCGACACCTAAAATCCTACTGTTAGCCTTTCACATGCACACACTAAATAAACACACATCTTTTTTTGGTTTAGAAGCATAATATTCTATATAACTCTCAAAGTTTGTGCACTGCAGTTCTCATACCATCCTGAAGAGTTTGAAAAAATAAAACCCAGCAGTTTATTTTAAAACTGATTATAGGTCCAAATGTCCATAAGGGATGTAAAAGCCATGCTTGCCTACCAGCGTTTTCTTCAGAGAGCTGTCGAAAAGCATCCACATGAGCAAGTGTACAAACACTCAACATCAATTGATATCTTTTTGATACGAGGGTGCTGCACAGAAAATGAATATATATATATTTTTTCAAAGGTGATCCTTTTTGTATTAAAAAACAAAGCAGTATTGTCAAAATGTGATGAACAAACGACAAAATTTGAGAGACCAAAACAGTGTCTTTTTTTTAATAAAAAAAAAACGAGTGCCTTATTTTACACAATATCATCAAATATGAACAAGTATGAATGTCCATCAATGTGTTATATGCCAACATATCAGGTATTTCTGTTCTTTTCCTCTTTATTCATGAAAACAAGAGGCGTATAGAACAATGTCGCAGGCGTTACACTCAAAAACTATTTTTTTTTAATGTGCGTTTTGTAATTTTTATTTACAAATAATGATCAAGTTTTACCCTGTCACACTACATTAGGTGGTAATTGAGCCCTTTGCACTCACAATCTGTTTGTAGTTGATAATGTATATGTACAAGCTCTCTAATACGCTTGTAGATCCATCGCTACATCTGTTACACAGCAATGAAAACCCCAACTATTACTGGTCACTATTATCTTATTTTTAGTCTGCTTATATATCAAGAAGCATTTATTCCATTCATCAGGATGAATATTATAAAGGTTAGAGGATAAGTAGTACAGAGCTCATTTTATTCCTTTTGAAGAATTGAAGTGTATTAGAAGAGCATGTTTGTATGCAGACATGTCACGTTTCTCCATACCTTCCTATGCAATTTATTTTCAGTTTGGTCTTCCAGTTAAAATATCAGACCAGTTCAGTGCTGAAGAACAAGGAAACTAATAGCGTATTAACAAATAGTAATTACATTGTGTAATTTGGCTATCATAACTGGATTTTGAGAAGATGCATCTCCTTTTCTAATAATATTGGTTGTATTTATGCAGAGCAAATGCAATACTTTTTAGACGTTTGAGGTTGTGATGCAGTTGCATGCCATTTTTTTTTTATTAACTTGGAAATTGCTAAAGTAAAAATCCTACAAATAAATTTAACGGATGGAAATAGTTTTTACAAGGATCTCTAATCCTGTCAGATCGACTAGAAACTGGAGTTGTTTGTTAATGTGTGTTTGATTTTTTTTTTTTTTTTTGGTTTAGTGTTGGCTTTCCATGCAGTATTACTATAGACTGTGTCATTATGTGTGTGAGCATGTTTATGGGTGATTGTGTGAGTGACTGTTTATGTATTGTATATGCCAATGAACTGCAACTCTCCATTTAAGCTTATTTTTGTTGTCATTTATTTTCTCTCGCAATCCCAAGCAGCTCCCTGCATTGGAAAATATACAGTCCTATTTATAACCATTGTAACATTTTATAATGTATTTTTCTATCATATTTTGTATGTGAGGAATAACATTAAATCACATTTCCAGATATGAACAGTATGCCTTATTACAAAAGATTGAAATGAGAGATATTTTTCCCATGATGATATAATTCCATAGTTGATGGAAAACGGAAAAAAACTTATTTGATGAACAATATCATTTGGTTCCAGCAAGTTTTAAAGTGGTTTTTATTTGCTGGGGTGTTTGGTTTGTCATTGTTGCTTTGCCTCTGTGCCTTCTTATGTAAATTGTAAGCTATTAACCATTTCTAGATATATAATTTGATTAATAGTTTCTTGCCGAATGTACTAACATTTGATGATTGATTTCTATTCATTAACCCTGTCAATAATTTCTTTTGTCTGCTTTGAATCTTTAGAACAGGATTTGTGTGAAATTAAGCAAAAGAGTGTTTTACTGACTGAAATATGCTGGACTAAACTCTGTACTGAGAAGCAATAGCGAAATATTAAAATCATAGTGTTAAAAAAAGATACTAACTTGGTCGCTCTTTCTCTTGTGCTTTTTACATGTGCCAGAACACTCTGCCTACTAATCTGATTCAGGTCTGCTGTAGATAATGGAGAAGATTTGGGTCCAAACTTCTCTGCACTGTTTAATTGATCATACTGAACAAAGCTGCATTTAACACTAAAGTGACAAGATGATTATTGGGTGGAAAAAAAAGCTGAAGGAGAAGTAAAATCTATATAAATGGTACAGTTGTTTGAGGTGGACGAACACCCACCTCTATTTCACAGAGTCTGACTATTTCCCAACATTCCCCATTGTGTGCTTGTTTTTCTATCATAACCATCTGTTGAGCTGTTCTGGAAAGTTCTAAGAATCAACAAGAAAAGAGTAACTGCAGATTACACCGGTAATTGTCTTTCAAAGAATCCATTGAAACCAATGTAAGCCAGACTTTACAGATTCTCTAAAATGTGCAAGAAAACAAAAGAAACAAACATTGTCTTTTGTAAAATAACTGGGGGTCAATCCAGTAACGCCCACTAACTGGAATAGTTTTCAGCTATGCACATCAGCCTAACTATAGTAACCAACATCAGGCTTATAAAATGTAAGGTTCAAATCACTTCCTCATTTGAGCACTGAATATCCTCAGAGAAATCAGAGGTCAAGATAGCAATTTCTGTTTGTCAGTAGTTCAACTTTGAGAGGAACTGGAGTCGGGAAGGAAACCGATAACTGAATAACCTTCTAAAAACTGTTCTTCAGTTTTCTAACTGTTCACACATTGTTTTAATGAGTTGCCGTTGTGTGTAATGGTCTGTGTTTAGCTGATAAAGCCAATCAGACTCTCTTAGTTCCCATAAGACCTCATCACTGCACCCAGGAGTCCTAGTTACTAGATTTTGTTTCCTTTTCAGTTTATAGCAAAGTCGCCAACCATAGCCTGTGTTTAACAAATCTGGTCACATCCAAAAGAACAGCAACAGAACTGAATCTGTGACCACAGTGCAAAGAATATGTTTAATGCAAAATGAACAATATAATATGAATTCACCCCATTTTATTTTAATAAATTTTTATTAATAAATATACCAACGTTCATAAAAGTGGTTTACCACATTGTCGACCTTTTGAGCGAGGAACAACTGAAATGTATTTACTTTTAAGGCAGTGAACTGAGTGAACTGGATTGATGTTGTTTATCGAAAACTACTTATAAAATAATGATTCAAAATAATGATTCAACTATTTAAAACAGCTTTAATAATGATTCTTTTATCGACCGGATTCTCGATTTATCCCAGTCACAGGTTAGCGAAATTTAGTAAACAATGTCTTCAGTAATGAAGCGATGTATAAGAAGCTCATAAAGAGGTAGCTATCATTTGCCAAAAAAAGTTCCTACGCAGATTTAACCACATGGAGAAAAGTGAATACTGTGAATTCTTTTTTGACTACCAAAAAAAAACAAAAAAACGCGTTAGTCTGTTCATCAAACAAAAGCAATAAGCTAGTAGGCTAGCTAAAGAAGGCTGTACAAAGACTGTACTGTACAAAGCACAATATAACGATTTTTCATTTTTGGAGCTTAAAATGGTCATCACTTTAAAATGTGAGCAGAAATAGGAGCATCGTTTTGGGAGGACATTAAGGTGAGTAGTCCTAATAAAAGGATTTTCATTTAAGGTATACTTCTCTTTTTATAGCATACACACACAAAAAGAAAAAAAAAATGGACAGGCACTGAGAGGGAGAAAGTGAAATGGATGGAAGAGGAGAGAGTGTGATTAATTCACTCCCACAGAAGGCAAACTGTTCATTAAACACCACGCGTTTTGTGTTAAATGGTTCCTGCCTGTCCCAAATTACTAGCTGCTATGTTAGGTAATCATTCCTTCTCTCCTTCCCCTCCCTCGTCCTCTCTCTATCTCTAACCTGTAATTAAAACCTCAATTTCCTGTCTTGTACATTTTCTGATGCCCCCGCCTACCTCCTTAACTCTACAGTGCTGCTTACCTTATCAAAAACACATGCACATACAGGCACTATCCAAAATAATGGAGCGTAATGCAGCAGCAGGTTTAATGAGTGGAATGGATAACGTTTTTAGCTGAGGGCCAAAGAGGAAAGATGAACTGGGTAAGTCCCTGTAAAGAGAGAGAGGGACACAGTATACTCCGTTGACTCGCACTCTGACTTCCCCCTCAGAGGCTGCAATGACCTTTACAACCTTTATACCCACAAACCGACTCAGAACTCTCTGTCCCAACTTACCAAACAAAAATAGAACCCTTTGCTTCCCTCCTTCCTTCCTTCCTTGTCAATCTACTGATCGTATTGGATGCCAATGGCAAGCTAAACCCAGAGAGTTTGAGGAAGAGGCGACAGACTCCTTGTAGAAAAATGAACAGAGAAAAAATTGCAATGCTACTCAATATGGCGCCTTAAGAAAGGCTTTCTTTTAAAGATGGTGTGATATTAGCCAACATTTTGCTAGCTTCAACCAAACACCCTCTCTAAAGTACCTCCTTTACAGGAAATTTTAAGTAGTTAGACACTACTAAAAAAAGTTTCAGTTTCATATTGCTCTAGATTAGAATATACACACACATATTTAGCCTGAATTCAGCTACATATATACAGGTCCTTTTCAAAAAATTAGCATATTGTGATAAAGTTCATTATTTTCTGTAATGTACTGATAAACATT
>JAUMHE010024059.1:0-10840 GCA_032359235.1 Enteromius mattozi | reverse complement strand
GGATGGGGGTTAAGAGAATTTTTTTTTTTTTTTTTTATGATGTCAAGTAGTGTTGAAAGAGATGGGTTTTCAGCAGTTTAAAGAATAAAAAAGCCTAAGTACCTAAAGGTTTAGAATTTGCTGGATTCAAAACACATACTGCGGTGTATTTGAAACCGTTAACCCCCTCTTGTCATTTTCAATAGGTTCGCACAATGGATTACAGACCATCGAGTTGATTGGCAGGTATTTTGTCTTCTAGGGAAACTATCCAAGTGATAATCTATTGTAATGAGCCTCATGCACGTCACAGGCCTGGAACATTTTAAGTAGGAAAATGCCAATTCAATCAATGTCAATGTGCTTTAAATCCCTTTTGCTAATTACCACATTGAATCGCTCCATGAGCTAATTCTGTGTTGCATGCACAACTGGATTCGATAACATGTCAGGCTTTTCACAGGTGTGTTGCCATCAAAAATGTCTTTGCTCAGCAGTAGATTTAGAACATAGCATTGGTGTCAAAAACTGTAATGTTACTAAATGTTGCACACATAAACACACAATCACAAAATGATAGCTTGCTAAGAAATGTCCTTTCAGCAGGGAAAATATGATCAAACAAAATTGATAAGGGATAACAAACAGCTAGCCAGTCATTATAGCAAAATAAACCCAACAGCAGTGCTGGTCAAACCACTACACTACACAGGCGACCGCTTAGGACACCATCACTTGGGATTTATTCACTTTAATGAGAAAGTTCAATAGTTGAGATGAGAAAGATTCTCGCTCAGTGCAGGGATTTAAACCTGGGGCCTGTGGAAATTTAGAGAGTAAAGAAAATGACTTTATTAAAAAGTTTTGGTGTTTTTTAGAACTATTATAACTGTAAATATATTGAACTAAAAATAATTCATGTATGAATGTATGTGTGTGTGTGTGCATATTTGAACTTACTGTATATATTAGTGCTGTTAATCAATTAATCGCGATTTATCACATCCAAAATAAGTTTGCATAATAAATATAGACAGTACACACAAATATATTATGTATATATAAATACGCCACATGCAATATATATCTTGAAAATATTTACATGTGTATATAATATAATTATATTATATATAATAATACACACATATATTATGTAAAGAACAACTTTTATTTTGTATGCTATTATTTGTAATTAATCATTGGATGGGACTTATATATATATATATATATATATATGTAAATTTTAATTTAATTAAAATGGAATTAATGCAATTTCTTTGTATCAAATAGTAAAAAAAAACAGTTAATATTTTAATAATTTAATCCCTTTTGTATCATAACTACATGAATGCCAATGATTTAATTTTGCATAATACAACACTTTATCACAGTATAAAGGACGATCATATTACATGACAGGGAGAGCAGAAGAGTCCTCTATCACCCTGACGAGGATTTATTTTATGACAATGACCAGCTGACTGCACATTATCCCATATAATACTTGGCTTCGTACCAAATAAATGAAGAAACAAACACCATATATTTATTTATTATTAGAGGAAAAAGAGGCTATGATGCAGACATGAAGAAGGTCATGCTAAGTTGCAAAACCAACTGATCAGTCAGTTATACAGAGTCATCATTCAATAAAACTACAGTGTGCAGTCATTGAACATCCAAAATCAGGTATTCCAGAGCGCTGTCCTTATTAAAAAAATGTAAATAGATAGAGAACTATTTATGCTAACAGAAAGCATTTAGGTCAACAAGTTCAACTCCATCTCTAGCTGTTATCTTGAGAAAATCATGTTGTCGAGCTCTTGGAGATGAATTCTTAATGAGCATTGCTTTCAATCCTCAGTTTTTGCACAATTTGTCCTTTAACATAACACTTGGCATCAATATCTGACAGCAAATCTTTACAGGAGGAAATCTCAACACATGTCACAGACATTAGACATGCAGAGAAGACTGTTTTTAATCCTGGCTTCTCTCTGCAACACTAATGAGCACTGGACAGAAATACATCCTGGTGCAGAAAGAACAGAGGGTTCAGCCTACAGTCTGCAGACCACCACTGAAGTCATCAACATTATAAGACCCACACTGGCCTAGACTGACAGAGGCAGTGCGCTCTATTTATGGCCCATTAACAGCAACACTATTCCTCTGGGTCACGTTTGATCATCTCCATATATCTGATAATGAGCATCTCTTAGATGAGTGCTTGTTTTTGATGCAAAGACCTAAAAATCTAACAAAGACTGTGTACTGATGGAGCTGTCAGAGAGGAGATGATATAGACGATCCTCGTCTGTTCACTTCATCATGCTGGCACAGCAACAAGAAAAAGGTATGCGACATTATGCTAGATAAAGATAGACAATGACAGTAATGACACTATGACTAAAATTCATATTAAGTTGTAATCTAGCCTAATGACTACCGAACAAGATGTGATATGATTAAAAACAACAAAATATTGGATTATCTAACATTGATGACAATGCAAACATTATGTTAAAAAAGGCGAGACTCAAATCAGTGAAATGTTTATTCTTTTTACTCATTTAAATGAAAAAAAAAAAACAAAGTTAGAGAGAATTGGACTTTCAAGACTTTACAGCTCAATCTGAAATATATAATAGGCCCATAAGTACCATATTGTTTAACATTGTTACTTTCTGAAGGACGGTGTGATACTGAAGACTGGAGCAATGGCTGCTGAAAAAGCAGCTTTGCATCACAGGAATAAATTATTACAGTACATTTGAAAATATATTAAATAGTAAACAGCAATTTTTTAATGTAATAATATGTTAAAATATGAATTTTTACTTTGATCAAATAAATGTAGAGACTTAAAAAACAGCAAATACCGGGGTTCACGCATTTTACGACCCTTGAGAAATTCTAGACATTTTAAGATGATTTTACCCAAAAAGGCTGAATAATAATAAATAAAATCAATAGGAATATTATTTAATGATTTATCATTTTTGACCAGTATGTGGCACTACTCCAAAATTAATGTGGTGTGGTGACACATGATGACACATAGTTTGGTGCCAATATGCACAAGAGTTTTCATATTTCCTGACCACTAGGTGGTACTGTGCCAAAACTCTGCTGGTAACCTTGGGACATAGTTGTCATAACAAAATCCAAGTTTTGGTCTGAACATGATGGCACTCACCATTTAACAAAATATAAAATTACCTAATTTTGCTTAATTGCAAAGTGTAATCGCAACGTATAATCATTGCAGTTAATAGTCTTCACCATTTGTTTGATTTACAATTTGTAACCACCTGTATGCTTTTTATTGTACATTTCTGCCACAGACACCACTAACAACCTACCCCTAAATATAATGTAGAAGCTTAAAACTTTCTGTATAAAACTGCTTTGCAACTATTTGTATTGTGAAAAGCGCTATACAAATAAACTTGAATTGAACTGAATAAAGCATTGAGGAGCCTCATGTCCATTTTGGCAAGCTCTTCGTCAAATTCATTTGTGCGCTATTTGAGAATGGTTGGGTCTATTGGAAAGACAGATATCTTTCTGTTCGTGAAAAACTGACAAATGACGAGCTTGAAAAAGTATATTTTTTCATGCCAAATATTTAACAAATGGTTTGATTGAAAGCAGTGGCTCTAGAGCCAAACTTATTCAGAATAAGAAGATCTAACATTTGATATGAATATAGTGTGTATGTGCGAAATAAAGAGTGAAATACAATGCGTAAAATATGATAGCACAACCTAGTGGTTGATTTCTTTCAAAATTCTTACAGACCTCCAGGTCCCAGAGTCAGGCTCCTCAAATAGGTGCTCAAGGTTGATTGGCTAATGCTGGCCATGTTTTCTGAGACCATCTGATACCATTGCCATCACAGATATTGGTGGCACCTTGGACAAAGGCACTGCATGAAAATTTTCAATTCAATCAGCCTAATGGGTGTGTAGTTACAGCCATCTTCATGTTTCTTTCCCCTGTTATAGCACCACCAAGTGGTCATACTCCCCAGTTTTAGTAATTTTCCAAAGCTTGACCTCACTCATATGAGTTCTGAGTTTGGTTAAATATCTCATTCCATTCTAGACTTATAGTTTTAGTAAATGTGGCCCCACCCACTTTGAACATTTTTGCGTCCTGTTCCGACCGACAATGCAACTTCAACTTGGTTCTGATAACATTTGTTAATCAGAATCAAGATAACTTTTCTGCACTTATTTGTTTCCAATCAGGCAAAAAACCTAGGACTAGTTCATAAAAAAAAAAAAAAAAAAATCTGAAATCTAAGGCATGCGACCTGAGGATTCTAACGATATAAGACACCTTAGCCTGCATCCAACAGATTTCAAACTTTTGATCACAGTAGTGCCCCCATCAGGCCAATTGGGGTGAGCCTTGGTGACGTTGTAGACGGTGTGAGTACTATCATTCCTCCAATTTTTTTTTAAGACATTGTTACTATTACAACAGGTGACCAATATCAAAAACTCAAGAAATGCCAGCCAAAGTCAGCAGCTATGCAATATAAGGAAAAAACATTGTCTGTAAAGTTGTATTAAATGTGATCTTGGACTTTATACTGAGGCCTTATTGGTACCATGACACAGCATATGATCTCAACATGGCAGCTACCAAAATAAGAATTCACTTATTCAGCAAAAAAAAAAACCTTAATTAGTCATTTAGACTCACCCGCTCTGCAGATTGTGCGGTCCCAAAGAAGATGGGTATGAAGGCCAGCCAGATGATACAGGTGGTGTACATGGTAAATCCAATGGGCTTGGCTTCATTGAAGGTCTCCGGCACTCCCCTGGTCTTAATTGCGTAAACAGTGCACGTGACCATCAAAAGGATGCTATAGCCCAGTGAGCAGATGAGTGACAGGTCCGAGATGTCACACTTGAGCACCCCGCGGGCGTTCTCGGGGTCCTGTGTGCGCTGCTCACCGTAATCCACAATGGTGTGCGGCGGGTCGGCCACAAACCACACAAACACACCCATTAACTGAACTGAGATCAAGCTGAATGTGATGACTAACTGGGAGGCGGGGCTAATGAACCGTGGCGCTGCGACTGACCGCTTACCCTGCTCAAAGATCCGATGGATGCGGTTGGTCTTGGTGAGCAAGGCGGCATAGCTGAAACACATGCCAAGGCCCAGGAAGATCCTGCGGAAGGAGCAGACGGCCACTCCTGGCGCCGCTATCATGGGAAACGTGATGACATAGCATAGGAAAATTCCCGTTAGCAGCACATAACTCATTTCCCTGCCAGAGGCCCGTACGATTGGCGTGTCGTTGTAACGCACAAACGTCACCACCACGAAGGTCGTGGCGAGGATACCCAGGATGGCGATGAAGACAGGTACTACAGCCCACGGCGAGTGCCACTCCAGCTTGATGATGGGGATTGGCTGGCAGCCGGTGCGGTTCTGATCAGGCCGTTCCTCATATGAGCAAAGCTGGCATGTGAACTCGCTGGCTTGGAAATGGTAGCCCTCGCAGCGCTCGCAGTGCCAGCAGCAGGGCACCCCCTTCACAACCTTCTTCCGCTCGCCGGTCTGACAGGGCAGGCTGCATACAGACGCCGGCATGGATGAGTCTCCGCTCGCCCACTGCATGGCATTCATCTGAAGACAAACAATGTCAGAAATATTCTGGTAAATGTCAAAAAGCATTTGTCATTTTCAGATTCTCTGGAATCCATTTGTGGGGGAAATAAAATTAAACAAAATCAAAGATAAAACAAATTTAACAAAGGAACATTATTATGAAAAAAACATTAAGAGGTATTAAAAAGATAAAGATGGAAAAATTGTCAACAGTAGTGGGAATGACCTGCTTAACAGTGAAAATAAAATACTGCTAATTAATTTGTCATTTTTCAAATATTTTTTTTCTAATAATAAGGTATAATGCATGGTTAGCTGTGAATTATGCACAACGTGGAGGCCAAGCACCAAGTGGTTGCCTCCGCAAAATGCATTAAAATTTTCTGTTTCTATTTGGTGTGCTATTTATATGCAGAAACTGACTTTGATGAGACACACCTTCCCCACACCTAAATCTAACCATTGCTTCCTATAAGCATGCCAAAGTCAGTTTTTGCTTTAAATGACACAAAATAACAGAATCATGCCATTAAAACGCACTTTCAATAGGTGGGGAAATTTGGGTATTTAATTGATTGAGTATCCAAGTTGATTTAAGACGTAATTTGCTTAAATAATTATAAATATATAAGAAAATACTGAATGTGTCATTATAACGGATCCATGCATTTTTTATATTGGGCTTATATTGTTGATTCAAAAACAAAAGAAAAAAATCACTCACTGTAACCTCTGTCATTTTAATATTTGTGTCAATTTACCTAATAAACACAATACAACACTGTTTATTTAGGTCATTTGTATCATTAATAATGGTCTCTCTGAGGGCTAAGCCCCCTAAAGATAAAATCCTAGAACCGTCCCTGAAACAGACCATGGTATAATTATATTATATTATATTATATTATATTATACCATAATACAATATAACGTTCAAAAGCTTAGACTTATGATCTAATGCTTCCAAAGACTGCATTTATTTGACCAAAAATAGAGTTTAAAAAAAGCAGTAATACTGTCAAATAGTAATACAATATTCTTGAATTTAAAGCTAAATTTTCAGTATCATTACTCCCCAGTCTTTAGTGTAACATTATCCTTCAAAATTCACTGTAATATGCTGATTTGCTGCTCATGAAACGTTTATTATTATTACCAATGTTGAAAACAGTCACCGAAACTGATACATTTTAGGATTCTTTGATGAGCAGAAAGTTCAGAGGAACAACATTATTTTTATTTTATTTTTTATATTTAAACACATGCATCTTTGCTCAATAAGTGTATTAATTTCTTTTAAGTAATAATAAGAATTTTTAAAAAATCTTACTGACCCCAAACTATTAAACATGATTATAAATCAGCATCAGTGCCAGCACATACACAGTTAATTTCACATCTATGAAGCTAAATGACTTCAGAATTACGGGTGTTAATTCAACACCACTAATTGTACAGTGTAATTGCCATAATCATAATGACAGTCGTCTACACCATAATCATCATTACCAAAGTAAATAACTGTTTTATAAGCAGCCTCTAACATTAAAGTACACTTGAAAAGAAATGCAGATGAACTCCTTACATTTAAATGCAGCTGATCCGTCCAGTGTCCGATGATTTTGTACTCAGCTGACCTGTTTGTTATCTGATACTGGTAGATGTCATATCGTCCAGGAGCGTCTCCATTTTCATTAAACACAACTAGGGTCTTTGCACTTCCTGTCCAAAGAGATGAAACAACACTATGATTTTTGTATCATGTTGAAATCTCGAATCAGACGACCTCAGCTACATAATCTCCCATGGCCAAGATGAATCAGTAAACACATCAGACATTCCTTGAGACATAAACACATCAGGATTTCTGCATAAACAAAGTACACATAATGCTCCAGATCCATTCAGCCAACAAGAAGAATAAATTACAATCAGTAATAAGCTAAAAATGAAATCAGGGTCATATTCTGAACAAAACAATTTAGTGAACTGCTAACAAAGCATAAGAGGATCTTCTTCATTTGTTATCTGTTATTATACAAAATCATTCCATCATTATTATGAAGCCCTGGTGAGTTTTCTCGGGCCTACAGGATTCGTCTCAGATGAGCAATTTCAGTGGCATACAGAGCAGCTCATGAGGAGGGAGAGTTTGTATCAAATGAGCGTCTCTCGAGATAGGGAATCATGCATTATTAAAACACCTGCATACAGTCAGCCGTGGAGTGGGCCTGGAGGATTCCAGAGGAAATGCTGCTTGCTGCTACGACACACCTCGAGCAACAAAATAATCAGATTACTCATTTAGAGTCACACGCTCTGCACACACATTATCTTTAAAGATGCGGCTGCGTGCCAGACAACGATTCCAAACGAGCCAATTCACTGACAAGGTTAGAGCTCGCAAATGAAGTAAAAGGACTAATCAAATAAAAACAAGAGCACAAGTTACTTTAGGTGACATTTTTGCAGACTGTGACATGGTGACGGTCAATTTGCACAGTTTAGTGTACTGTAACAAACACCACAAAATGCAAAAAAATAAAATAAAATAAATAAAAATAAAAAATAAAAAACAAAGACAGGAATGTCGTATGAATTTAGAGGTTTTTTTCAACTGCTTACACATTTTCCAAACTTTTTAAAAACATTTACCAAAACTTCAAATACAGGAAATGCACACACAAAATGCAAAATGCAAAAACATCACTTTAAAAAAGATGCGCTCCATTCAAAATATCACAAACTTGCAAACACAATATGCCATAATATTAATTGCTGTTAGTTTTTTGTGTTGCAAAGAGAACATGATACATTTTCCAAAAAGTGTATGGAATTGAAAACTGATTCAAAAGCCAAGAATTAGTGTATGGCTTTGCAGATTTGGTGTGTGCTTCTGGTGTTTCACAAATTATGTGACAAGTAAAGATTGTGTGTGTGCTGTAAGTACAGTAGTTAAAAAAAAACGGAAGAGATATTTGGAAAATGATAATGATGAAAATTAACACTGAATGTGTTGATAAGGAGCCTCAGACAGAAGGTGGATCATACACCATCTCTGCATTGCTTCTGTTTCTTGCTGTAAAGTATAAATCCAGAACAAAGTTGGTGTAAGCCTCTTAATCTTGATGCAGGACACTGACCATTCTCCAATCAACGTCTTGATTGTGGCCTCTCGCTCACGCAATTCAAAGCCTCGTATGAAGACTGTGACAATACAGAAGAAATGATTAAAGGGTAGACAAGATGTTTTGATTAAACCAAGTCTAGGTTTAATCACAGGTTAGACCTCATTCTCAAGACTTGCGCTAGACAGCACTAATTCAAAGTGACCTGTGGAAAGCCGAACATAGAGGGAACGTGCCTATAACGAACGAACCATCCTGTAATTTATGCATAGCGTGTAGGCACAAGTTTCAACTTGATCTCGGCATTACTTTTCACAGTGCATGCATTGCAAATATCATCCGCAGTGGAGTGAATCACTCCTGCCTGAAGATGTATCTCATTATTACACACCGTGGCTAATATTCCGCATCAACAATGAATCAGCTCAAGTGTGCCGTATTTAAAAGAACAAAGGCGAACGAAATGAGTTCGTATGAGCATTCGGCACAGAAGATCATCAATGTGAATCATGACAGCATGTCATGATTTGACAACTCCGTGAACTCCTGGAGTCCCAGCTTTGATTATTAGGGCTACATTCAAGATTCCCATGTGTTAGAAGTGGGCTACTTTTGAACTGCTACATCTTAGTTAATTTCCTGTGAGGGAAACGCCTCCGACAACCTCGCGGACTCGAGGGAGATTCATACTAATAGCTATTTGATGGAGCTCATGCTCAAGTGGTGTGTTTGCCAGCTCTCTTACGGGAAGTGCTAACCTAATCAACAGAAGTTGAATGCTCGAGACGTTCATGCCATTGAAAGGCAGCCCGAGTAAATGGTAAATAAGACAGCTTTTGCTCTGAGGAGGGAGTTCAGTCGTGTGGAGAGCATGAAAGATCATCTCTGTAGGGTGCATTTCCAATACCGTCCACCGGGTGTGGACCGTGGCCAGCTGTGTCACTACATTTGTGAAAACCCTCGCTACTAGCACTGCGTTTTTTTGGCAAAAGTGAAGACATCTGAGCCTTATGGTGGTTCTCTGAATTGGATTAGCATGTTCTCTCCGTCTTCTGAGAGGTCTATGCCAATGTGATTTGAACTACCCAAGGCTCTGTGTTTAGACACGTGAGTTGTCCAAAGTCTGGGGGGGGCGAATATAGAAGAACAACTGATGAAGTGAGGAGAGAGATACAGCAACGAAAAAACTGGAAGGAGAACTGTCAGACCCAAGTGAAAAAGTAAAATAAAATGTAAATTTTTTTTATATACTGTATATTAGGGGTGTCCTTCGAATAGTCGATGATTTGATGCTTCGATTCGAGATTCGACTCCCAATCTCTCAGTCGAATATTCGCAGGGTGTTATGGTCATACTATTTGGCTACCTGGGGGGTAACATTATAATGGGAACACTATTATAATAAAACACTGTGAATTTTTAGTTTAGCTGTTGTGAAGAACGCGTCCACATAAGGAGTTTATTCCAAGCCTCACAGACACGTGCATTCGGGGCATTTTGTTCAGATAGCATACAAGTCATAATTTTAACATGATGTTGTATAAATAATGAAGAGTATTATATATGAGATAAATGAAATTCCATTAAATCCTGCCATCATGCTTCATTCTACTGATCATCTTCAGCGTGCGCAGCTCAAAACAGAAATGCACAACATTAGTAACTACTGTCATATACATAACGTTATAATGAGAGCACTACTGTAAAAAAAAATGTTGTGAATTCTTAGTTTTGATGACGTTTAATGTTAACTATCTTTTAATGGAAACATAAAACATTATTTACTCTGTTTATATCTGCAAGGCATCTGTTACACATTTTTCCGTGTGTTAACATCAGTAATTATGACTGTCCAATGACTGACTTGACTCTTATTTTGCCCCGTCCCCAAACATATGATGAGTTGACTATTGACAAGATTCAAAAATTCCTATTCTACTGTGAAAATCCTTAGTCAGGGACACCCCTAATATATATATATACATTGCAATTAATCACATCCAAAATTAAAGTTTTTGTTTACATAATACAGTATATGTGTGTGCACTGTGTATATTTATTATGTATATATCAATACACATACATATATTTAAAAAGAA
>JAUMHE010024058.1:0-10853 GCA_032359235.1 Enteromius mattozi | reverse complement strand
AAAAAGATCGGCATGATCGGCATCGGCCTGATGGGCCACGGCATCGCCAGCAACCTGGTCAAGAAGGGCCAGACGCTCACCGTGCTCGAGCACCCCGGCAACCAGCCGCTTGACGGGCTCAAGGCCGCCGGCGCCACGTCGGTGAACACGCCCAAGGAACTTGCCGCGCAGGTGGACGTGCTCATCCTCTGCGTGACGGGAACGCCGCAGGTGGAAGCCGTGCTCAAGGGTGAAAACGGCAACGACGGCGTGCTGGCCGGCATGCGCCCCGGCACCATCATCATCGACTGCTCCACCGCCGTGCCCGCCTCCACCGAGCGCATGGCCAAGCTCGTGCATGACGCCGGCGGCCGCTTCGTCGATTCCCCCATGACCCGCACGCCCAAGGAGGCCGCCGAAGGCCGCCTCAACCTGCTCGTGGGTGGCGACAAGGCCTTGTTCGAGGAGGTCAAGCCCATCCTCGCCTGCTTCGCCGAGAACATCACCTACTCCGGCCCCGTCGGTTCGGGACACATCATGAAGCTCCTGCACAACTACGTCTCGCTCGGCACGCTCACGCTCATCGCCGAAGCGGCGGCCAGCGCCAAGCGGCTGGGCATCGACACCGAGACCTTCGTGCAGGTGCTGGAGCAAGGCGGCGGCCACGGCGCCGCGCTCACGCGCATCAAGCCCTACCTGCTCTCGGGTGATGCGGGCAACATGCGCTTCAGCATTTCCAACGCGCACAAGGACCTCGGCTACTACAACCAGATGACCGAGGACGCCAAGCTCGACAACACCATCGCCGAGGCCGTGATGGAAACGCTCGGCGAAGCCAAGGAGCAGGGCGATCCCAACGGGTTCCTGCCCGAAATGGCGACCCGCATCGCGGCTCGCAAGTAGGACGACGCGGCAGTCCGCTGACCATGGAATGGAAAAGGCCGGTCCGCAAGGATCGGCCTTTTTTCATGCCCCGCGGGATTCGGTGCGGACACCCGGGCACCCTGTTCAGACCGGTGAATTTATCTTGGCCCGCATGCAATACCGCGCACTCGGCAAAACCGGAATGGACGTCTCGGAAATCGGCTTCGGAGCCTGGGCCTTGGGCGAATCGTGGTGGGGCAGCCAGAGCGACGGTGACTCCACGCGTGCCCTTGAGGCCGCTGTGGAGCGCGGCGTCACCTTCATCGACACCGCCGCCGCGTATGGCGCGGGCAAGAGCGAGCGCGTCATCCGCGAGTTTCTCAAAGGGCGCCGCGAAAAAGTCTTTGTCGCCACCAAGACCCCGCCGCAAACCCATGTGTGGCGCCCGCTTCCCTGGACACGCTGGGAAGAGGACTACTCCGAAGCCTACCTGCGCCGCGACGTGGAAGAGCGGCTCAAGAACCTCGGCACCGACCGCCTCGACGTGCTGTTTCTCCACACCTGGACTCGCGCGTGGAACCGTGACCCCGGCCCCTTGCTCGCGCTGCGAAAGCTCAAGCAGGAAGGCAAGATTCGCGCCGTGGGCATCTCCACGCCCGAGCACGATCAGGACGCCGTCAACGATCCCATGAAGGCGGGGCTGGTGGACGTGGTGCAGGTGATGTTCAACCTGTTCGATCAGGATGCCGCCGCCGAGCTGCTCCCGGTCGCCGCGGAGCATGGCGTGGGCGTCGTCGTCCGCGTCGCCTTCGACGAGGGCTCGCTCACCGGCAAGTACACCCGCGACACCGTCTTCCCCGAAGGCGACTTCCGCGGCACGTACTTCAAGGGCGAACGGCTCGCGGACACGGTCGAACGCGTGGAGGAAATCCGCCGCGATCTGGAAGGAAGCGGATACACGCTCCCTCAAGCCGCCCTGCTGTATCCCCTCGCTCAACCCGGCGTCTCCACCGTGATCCCCGGCATCCGCAACCCCGCGCAGGCGGAGGCGAACACGGCGGTGTCGGGCCTTCCGCCCCTGCCGCAAGGCTTGCGGGAAACGCTGCGTCGACACACATGGCGTCGCGGGGTGTGGTATCCGTAGGGAGGAAGGGGTAAGGGGTAGGAGGTAGGAGGTAGGAGGTAGGAGGTAGGGGGTCGAGACCTCATGGCATGAATGTTGTACTGCTGAGAATGAAATTCTTCTCAGGAGGCGTTTATGCGGAATTTTCGCGACTTACAGGTTTGGGTTCATGCGCATCAGTTCACTTTGCACGTTCACAAGGCTTCCCAAAGCTTCCCGCGTACAGAGATTTACGGCTTAACGAGCCAGCTTCGGCGGGCTTCGGCATCTATTTCATCAAATATCGCCGAGGGTTGCGGACGTCATGGAAGTTCAGATTTCACTCGCTTCCTTGACATGGCACTGGGTTCTGCAAATGAATGCGACTACCAGCTCTTGCTTTGCAAAGACCTTGAGTACTTATCAGCCGAAACCTATGGGCAATTGTCTCAAGAAATCGCAATCATCCAAAAAATGCTGACGACTTTCATTTTCAAGCTCCGTCCCTCACTACGACATACTTCTCGGTGACGCACAGTATCCTACGCCTTACCCCCTACCTCCTACCTCCTACCTCCTACCTCCTCTTCCCCCTACCTTCCCCTTACGCCGGCACCGGCCTTGCTTCGCCGTCCTCGAGCAGCGGCTTTCCGCTCCGGGCATACCATTCCAGGATGGCGTCCCAGGCTTCCTTCGCCGATTCCGCATAGTGGAACAGGTGCTTGTCCTCCGGGTCGATCATCCCGTCCTCGATGAGGGCATCGAGATTCAGGACGCGTTCCCAGAACTTGCGGCCGACCAGCACGATGGGGCGCTTGCGCGTGACCCGCGTTTGTTCCAGCGTGAGGATCTCGAACAGCTCGTCCAGCGTGCCGAAGCCGCCGGGAAAGGCCACCAGCGCTTGCGCCCGCTTGACGAAGTGCAGCTTGCGGATGGCGAAGTAGTGGAAGTTGAAGCAGAGTTCCGGGGTGATGTAGGGGTTGGGCCACTGTTCGTGGGGCAGGGAGATGTTGAACCCCACCGTGGGGGCCTTCACGTCGAAGGCGCCGCGGTTGGCGGCCTCCATGATACCCGGGCCTCCGCCGGTGATGACGGCCAGACGCGGGCCCTTGCGTTTGCCGCCGTCGCGGCCGACGAGACGGCCGAATTCGCGGGCCATGGCGTAGTACTTGCTGCCCTCGAGGGCCTTTTCCGCCTGCGCCACCGTGCGCTTCAGCGCGGCGCTGCGGGGGTTGGCCTTGAGCGCGGCGCGCGCAGCGCGAAGCCTTCTTTTGGCCGATTCCGGATCGAGCGTCCGCGCGCTGCCGAAGACGACGATACCGCCGCCAATGCGATTCTCGCGCAAAATCACCTCGGGCTTGTAATAGTCGAGCTGGAGGCGGATGCCGCGCGTGAGCGGGTGGGCGAGGAAGGCCGGATCGTCGTCGGCGGCGCTCTTGTAGCTAGGGCTGCTCTTGACTTTTTCGAGCAGTGCGACCAGATTGGGGCGGGAGGGCTTTTTGGGCATGGGAGGAAGTTAGGTAAAGGAAGGGAGTGGTTCGGATTCGGACTTAGAAGCCAAATATCAGAATATCCCTATTCTGCTTACTCCCAACTCAACCCTCTCAAACACCTCTTACCTCTTACCTCTTACCTCTTACCCCCTACCTCCTACCACCTACCCCTTACCTCTCCCCTCCCCCTCAATCCCAATAATGCACCGGCGAGTTACGGTCGATGCCCATCGCACTGCGCTCGTAGAAAGTCGCCAAGAGAGCCGCGCGTTCCTCGGAGGCAAGCGCGTAGCGCTCCCGACCGTTCTCGCGCAGGAAGCGCTCCAGCGTGGCGAGGATGACGCCCGCGCACACGGATACGTTCATGCTCTCGGTCAGGCCGTGCTGGGGAATGCGAAAGCGCACGTCGGCCGCAGCCAATGTCTCAGGGTGATTGCCCATCACCTCGGAGCCGAGGTAAAAGGCGGTGGGGATGGACAGGTCGAGATCGAACAGGGATTCGCTGTGGTTGGTGGAGGCCACGGCGATGCGGTAGCCCTTGGCCTTGAGCATGTCGAAGCATCCTTGACGGCGGGCGTGACAGTGGATGTCGAGCCACTTGTAGCTGCCCTTGAGGACGGATTTGGTGACACGGTAAGGGTTGACCTCGTTGATGACGTGCACATCCTGCAGGCCGAACACCTCGCTGGTGCGAATGACCGCGCTGATGTTGTGAGGATCCTTGAGGTCTTCGAGCACCATGGCGAAATGGCGGGTGCGCTCTGCAACGACGCGGCCCAACAACGCGCGCCGCTCCGGTTTCAGCTTGCCTCCGAACTCCTCGATGGCCGCGCGGACGGCGGGATCGGCGATGGAAAGGGCTTCTTCGAGGGAATCAAGGGAAGACATTGGGGAAAAGGTAGGAGGTAAGAGGTAGGAGGTGAACACCAAATGAAGAAAAAAGGATTTTCCATTCTTTTCGCCTCTTACGTTTAACCCCCTACCTCCTACCTCCTACCTCTTACCCCACACCCCTCCCCTCACCCCTCTCACTCCAACCTCAGCAACGCCTCAATCTTCTTTCGTTCCGTCGCCGTCCATCCGGAAGCCGCGGTGAGATCCTTGCCCCCGCTTGCTTCCAGCTTGCGACTGGTCTCTGAGATGTCGTTGAGAACACCGGTGATCTTGCCGTTCACGAGACTGCGGAACAGCCCCAGATTCATGATGGAGTTGACCACGCCGTTGCCCGGCGCCACGAGGATCTTGACGCGATACCCGAGGCGCTTTTGCTTGCCGGGGATCTCCCAGTACTCGAAATCCATCAACGCGGGGCCGTACAGGGTCCAGAACCCCCACTCCGCCGTGCCGCTGCCGAGGTAAAACAGCCGACCCTCCTCGAAGCTGCCCGTGATGCGCTTGGCCTCGCCGCGCAGCCGCTTGCCGTTGGTGCCCTTGAAGTGGGTGCGCGCCAAGTCCACGTACTCCGCCGAATAGGGCTCTTTCTGATAGTGGGTCACGAGCTTGGCGGCCAGCGGCACCTCGCCGATGAGGAACTCAAGACGCGCGCGGGAAATCGGCAAGGTGTCGTTGATTTCGTATTCGGTCCGATACTCGTACCCGAGAAAGCGAAAGAGGCGGAAACCCCAGAAGGGATGTTCCGGCCCCACTCCCCGCCCCGCGAAACCGCGCGCATCACGGCAGCGATCGCTGTCGGGGCTGTAGGTCGCGGGCGGCCCGAGTTCGAGCGGCGCGGGACAGGTGCCGGAGGAGACCTTGAGCCCGCAGGCGTATACCAGCTTGCAATAGTCGCGCAGCGCAGGCGTGATCTCGAGAGCCTTGGGACGGGACGCGTCGGGAGGGGTGACGGAGAGGGGTTGTGCGGTGACAACGGACGCGTTAAAACCCAGTGACAGCGCCAGAATGCCGATCGACCTCAATGGGAAATGGAAAATGGAAAATGGAAACGCATTCAATCGCAGAGCAAGAACCCGGCGACCATCTTTATTTCCCATTACCCATTTCCCATTACCCATTTCCCATTGTCCCTAGCCTTCAAACTTCCTCAAAATCACCGTCGAATTGTGCCCGCCGAAACCGAAGGAGTTCGACAGCACGGCGCGGACCTTGGCCTCGCGGGCCGTGTGCGGGACGTAGTCGAGATCGCACTGCGGGTCGGCCTCATGCAGGTTGCGAGTGGGATGCACAATGCCCTTGTGCAGCGCCAGCAGCGCCGCCACGGCTTCCACCGCGCCCGCGGCGCCCAGCGTGTGGCCGATCAGGGATTTGGTGGAATGCATCATCAGCTTTTTCGCATGCGCGCCGAAGCACTTCTTCACCCCCATCGTCTCGCCGATGTCGCCGAGCGGTGTGGAGGTGCCGTGCGCGTTGACCAGATCGATGTCTTCGGGATTCATTCCCGCACTGCGCAAAGCATTCGCCATGGCCAGCGCGCCGCCCTTCCCCTCGGGATGCGGGGCGGTGATGTGATAGCCGTCGCTGCTCTGCCCGAAGCCCGCGAACTCGGCGTAGATCTTCGCGCCGCGCTTCTTCGCGTGCTCCAGCTCCTCGAGGCACAGCACCGCCGCGCCCTCGGCGATCACGAAGCCGTCGCGATCCTTGTCCCACGGGCGCGAAGCGCCTTCCGGATCGTCGTTGCGGCCGGAAAGGGCCTTCATGTTGGCGAAGCCCGCCACCACCACCTCGACCACGGCCGCCTCGGTGCCGCCCGCGAAGATGATGTCGGCGTCGCCGCGGCGGATGGCGTGCAGCGCCTCGCCCATGGCGTGGTTGGCGCTGGCGCATGCCGAGACCGCCGTGTAGTTGGGGCCCATGAACCCGTGCTCGATGCTCAGATACCCCGAGGCGGTGTTCGGCAGGATCATCGGGATGAAAAACGGCGTGACGCGCTTGTGGCCGCGCGCGACCTTGACCTCCGTCTCGGCCTCGAAGGTGCCCACGCCGCCCATGCCGCTGCCGAGATACACGCCCACGCGCTCCACGTCGACGTTCGCACCCAAGATGCCGGAGTCGGCGACGGCCTGGTTGCCCGCCACCACGCCGTACACGATGGCCTTGTCGAGGCGCTTGGCCATCTTCGCGTCCTTGAACAGCGGCACGTGATCGAAGTCGCGCACGAGGCCGGCGATCTGGCTGGGCGAGGTGGAGATGTCCCAGCGATCGATACGACGTACGCCCGACTTGCCTGCGGCCAGGTTGTCCCAGGTCTCCGCGACGGAGAGGCCCAAGGGGTTGACGGTGCCGATGCCGGTGATGACGACGCGTTTGGTCATTTGGTTCTCCGTTGTCGATTCTTCGCAGGTAGGAGGTGAATAGGTAGGAGGTAGGAGGTAAAACAAGGCTCACCACCTCTTACCTCCTACCCCTTACCCCCTACCCTTCTTTCACTTCCTCTCATCCAATTCCTCTTCCTTCACTTCCGTCACCTTGCCGAAACTCCCCAGCGAGAGGCCGCGGGAATCGGGGGTCAGGAGCTTGTCCTTGGGGCCGACGACGATGACGCGCATGGAGTCGGCAACATAGTAGCGGCGGAACGCGTCTTCGACCTCGGCGCGGGTCATGCCCTCGATCGTCCGGCGATAGTCGCGGAAATGATCCGGCGAGCGACCCCACGCTTCACTTTGCGCGAACACTCGCGCCGTGGAAGCAGGCGAATCGAACAGCGAGGGCAGGCTCTTGAGCAGGCCGTCCTTGGCGCGCTCGAGTTCGAGATCGGTGATGCCGGAGTCGGCCATGCGGCGCATCTCATCGAGCACGAGCCGGACCGCATACGCGCCGGTCTCGGCCTTGGTCTGCAGGGCGGCGCGCACGGTGCCGCGCCGGTTGTAGTCGCTCTCCACGTCGCTGCCCACGCTGTACGCCAGTCCCTCGTCGCCGCGCACGCGCAGCGAGAGGCGCGAGGTGAAGCCGCCGCCGCCGAAGATCTCCGAGGCGACGAGCAGGCGGTAGTAATCGGGGTCGGGACGCTTCACGCCCGGCGCGGCGATGCGCACGGTGGCCTGTGCGAAGGGTTTGTCCACGAGGTACACGCCGGGTGCCCTCGGGCCCTTGAAAGCGGGCACTGGCGAGGTCGGCTCGCTGTCGGGGAATTGCGCGACGAAGGCTTCCAGCTTGCGGATCATGTCGGCGCGATCGAACCGTCCGGCCACACCGATCACAAGACGGTTTTGGGGGTACCCCGTGCCGGCCAAGCTGCGGAGGGGGCCGGGCGTGGCCGCAGAGATTTCGGCGGTGGCAAGGCCCCAGTTCGCGGGGTGAGAGCCCTGCATCACACGCTCATAGAGCGCGCCCATCACGGCGCCGGGCGTGGCGTAGCGGTGCTTGTGCCCTTCCAGCATCGCGCGGCGCGACACCTCGAACACCGCCGGGTCGAGGCCGGGACGAAGCAGCACGTCGCCGAGCAGGCCCAGCATCGCCCCGGCATCCTTGCCCAGGGCGTCGAAGGACGCTTCGCCCTGCCACGCGCCGCGCCCGGCGGAGAGTCCGGCGGCGATGAATTCAAGACTGTCTTCCAGCTTGGCCGGAGTCAGGGCCCGCGTGCCGCCATCCTTGAGGAGTGCCGAGTACAGGCGCAGGCGGATGACGTCCTCAGGGCGCGCGGGCAGTTTGGGGCGCGGCGCGTACAGATAGAGGCGGACCAGATCGAGCGTACTGTCGGGCACGAGGTACGCTGTCGCGCCGCCGGAGAGAGCCACGCGATGATCGCCGGGATACGGCGGCGCGTAGGCGTCCTGCGGCACGGAAATGTCGTGGTACGTGACGGGAACCGGGGCCGGTGGTACCGGCAAGCTCGTGCCCAAGGGAATCGGCCGCGCGCCGGCGGCGCGCTTGTTGGCCGACGCGGGCAGGGCGGCCGCGAGGCACGCGGCGGCCAGTACCGCAAGCCTGCGGAGAGAACCCCGGGAGGCGCGGGTCGTCACGGCGTCCCCCCCTTCGACGTCTTCGCTTCCGACTTGGCCTTGGCGCCCTGGATTTTTGTGGATGCACGACTCGTCGCGTTTTGATCGTCACTCGGCGGGCGGATGGCGCCGATGGTCACGGCATCGCGCCGGAAGGTCCGGGCCGCGGCGTCGCGCACCTGCTCGGCGGTGACGGCCTGCACGCTTGCGGGGAAGCGGTTGACCTGCTCCCAGCCGCCGCGCGTCTCACTGCGCATCTCCCAATACGCCAGCTCGGTGGCCAGCTCCTCCATGTCCTCCATGGAGCGCACCGTGCGCGCGGCGACCTGGTTGCGGGCGCGCTGCAGTTCGCGTGCGGAGACGGGATGGCGCGCCAGCGAGTCGAGCACTTCCCACACCGCCGCCTCCACCTTCGCGAGGTCGGGATTGCCGTCGAGACTCACGGCCACATGGAAGGACGAGGAATACTTGTCCACGCCGTTGCCCGCCGAGGCGGAGGTGGCGAGCTTGAGATCCGTCACCAGTTTCCGGTACAGGCGTCCGCTCTTGCCCGACAGCACGCCCTCAAGGACATCGAGGGCGGCGAGATCGGGATGCGGAAAACCCGGGGTGTGGAACAGCATGTCCACGCGCGGCGGCGTGTCGCCCCGCCGCACGGTGAGACGCTTCTCCCCCGCGGGCGTCGGCTCACGCGTGACCACGGGCGGGAAGTCATCGCCGCGCGGGATGCCGCCGAAATAGCGCTCGATGTTGCGCAGAGCCACCGCAGTGTCGAGATCGCCGGCCAGCACGAGGATGGCGTTGTTGGGCTTGTAGTAGCGGCGGTAATGTTCCTCGGCTTGACGGCGCGTGAGCGCGGCGATGTCGGACGGGTAGCCGATGGTGGGCAGGCGATACGGGTGCGCTTCGTAGAACACGCCCGTCAGGCTCTCCCAGTAGCGACCTGCGGGCCGGTCCTCGACGCGCATGCGCCGCTCCTCCATCACCACGTCGCGCTCGGGGTAGAACTCGCGCAGCACCGCGTTTTGCATGCGGTCGGCCTCGAGCCACAGGAAAAGCTCGACCCGGTTGCGGGGCAAGGTGACGATGTACGCCGTCATCAGGTCGGAGGTGAAGGCGTTGAGCCCCGTGCCGCCCGCTTTTTCGTAGGCCTCCCACAACTCGTACGGCACGGTGATCGCGCGCTGCGCCAGGATGAGCGAGTCGTGCGCGGCGCGGAGGCGCTCCGCCCGGGCGCTATCGGCCGCGGAAAGCGCTTCGGCGGTGCGGAGCGCATCCAACGTGTCCATCACCGCCTCGAGGCGGGCCTCAAGTCGCGCGTCGAGGACGGAGTCACGCGTGCCGACCTTGCGCGTGCCCTTGAAGAGCATGTGCTCCAGCAGGTGGGCGATACCGGTGTTTCCGGGGCGCTCGTGCACCGAGCCCGTGACGTAGAACAATCGGCACGCCACGGTGGGCGCCTGTTTCGACGGATAGAGAATGACCTTCAGGCCGTTGGGGAGAACGCGGTAGGTGGCGGAGATCTCGGCCTGTGCGAACCCCGAGAGCAGGAGACACAGGGCAAAGGCGGCGCGAAGGGACACAAAATCGGAAATATGAAAGATGAAAGATGAAACGAAACTCCGAGCGCATCCAGATTTGCTCGCGCTCCCTTTCATATTTCCGATTTCATCTTTCATATTTCCGAAGAAATTACCCGTTGACGACCATATCCTTCCACTCCCTCACGTCGTAACTGTACCCCTGCTCAATCAGGAACAGTTGCCGGTTCATGCCGAACTCCTGCTCCTTGGTGTCGCGGGTGACGAGGGTGTAGAAGTGGGCCAGCGATCCGTTGGCCTTGGGGCGCAGCACGCGGCCGAGGCGCTGGGCCTCCTCCTGACGGCTGCCGAAGGTTCCCGAGATCTGGATGAGCACGTTGGCGTCGGGGATGTCCACCGCGAAATTGCCGACCTTCGACACGATGAGCGTCGAGATCGTGCCGTTGCGGAAGTCATGGAACAGTCGTTCGCGCTCCGAATTGGGCGTCGCGCCGGTGATCAGCGGCAGGTCCAGCAGGTTCTGGATCAAATCGAGCTGACTCAGATACTGCCCGATGATGAGGACGCGATCGCCCTTGTGGCGACTGAGCAGTTCCTTCACCACCGGGATCTTCTCCGGATTGGTGGAGGCGAGCAAGGTCTTCTCGCGCAAGTCGGCCAGCGCGTAGGTCATGCGTTCGCTGCCCCGGAGCGGCACGCGGATCTCGGTGCACACGGCGGTGGCGATCCACCCCTGCGCTTCCAGCTGCTTCCACGGCACCTCGTAGCGCTTGGGCCCGATCAGCGAGAACACTTCCTTCTGCTTGCCGTCCTCGCGCACCAGCGTCGCCGTGAGGCCGAGCCGACGCGTGGCCTGCATGTCGGCGGAGATGCGGAACACCGGCGCGGGCAACAGATGCACCTCGTCGTAAAGGATGAGGCCCCAGGAGTTCTCGGCGAAGATGCCGAAGTGGGGATACTCCTCGGTCTTGCGCTTGCG
>JAUMHE010024057.1:0-10853 GCA_032359235.1 Enteromius mattozi | reverse complement strand
GACGTGGCCGCCGCGCGAACAGAAAGCGAGGCTTTCCTGAAAAAGCCCATCGAACTCCCCAAAGAATTGAGCCATAGCGTCAAGGCGCTCGATCTCCTTCAAGACTACCGGGGGATCAGCGCGGCGGGAGATTTGGCCTCCAGCCGGGAAGCTTTCCGAAGCCTGAGCGAGCGCATGGCGGTGCTGATGTCGGAGGCCTACTCCGGCAACGATTCCGCTCTCGTGTTCTTCTGCCCAATGGCCAACGGCAGAAAAGGCGCGCGGTGGATTCAGGACGGACGGAAAACCTCCAACCCCTACTACGGGAAATCCATGCTCACCTGCGGATCGTTGAAGACCCAGATTTCTCCTTCCGCCGCGAAGAAAACGGACGCGAGCGCCAAGCCGAGGGCAGTCGGCGATCACAAGCATTAGACCGTATTTCCGACAGACTCATGCTAGAAGCCTTCCAGTCCTTCCCAACGTTGCATCCCCTGATCGTGCACCTCCCCATAGTGCTCATCCCCCTGACGCCTATCCTGCTTCTTGTGGCTTGGGCGCGGCGAAGCGTCACGCTGGAGTGGGCCGCCACGGCGCTCTTGGCGGCGGGAGGGGCAGGAGCCATCATCGCTTCGAGGGTCTTCCATCCGCATACGGATGCCATGACCCTTTTGGCTCAAGAAGCCTTGAGTCTCCACGAACTATGGGCCGACTGGACACAGGGCTTGGTAGTTGGGGCGTTGCCTGTCCTGTTGCTTCATAATCTTTCCCCGATCCGCAGGCTCAGGCTGGTCCTCAAGATTTCTGTTCTGGCTTTAACCCTTGCCGCCGCCACGACGGTGACTCTCGCCGGTCATTATGGGGCTTTGTTGACGCACGTTCACAAAGTCACGGTCGAGAAGGACTAATTCAATCGTACCCTATGGAGGTCATCATGTTCCGAAAATCCCTAACCGCATCGCTTCTCATCTTGGGAACGGCTTTTCTTTGGAGCGGTTGCAAGGACCCCGAGCCGAAAGAAATAGGAACTGATGTAAAAGCTACGGCATACCACTGCCCCATGCACCCGCAAATCATCAAGGACGCTCCGGGGGCCTGTCCCATTTGCGGCATGGACCTCGTTCCCATCGAGTCTTCGGGGGATGAGGACCAGTCTGGTTCAGACACCGAGCCTGTCATCGAGCTTTCTATCGAAATGATTAAAACCCTGAAAATCAGGACGGAGAAGGTACGCCTCCGGGACAGCTCCGGAATTTTCATTCCCTCAAAGGCCTTGGTTCGCACCGACAACCGGATGCGCGTCGTGGTCGCGCTGGGAGAAGGAAGATTTCAGCCGCGCTCCGTGGAGATCGGAGAAGAGGGCCTCGATTCCGTCGCCATTTTGAACGGACTTGAAGAAGGCGAAGAGATCGTACTGTCCGGGCAGTTCCTGCTGGATTCCGAAAGCAGCCTTCGGGCCTCGGCTTCGTCTCAGGGGAAATAGGAGAGCCGTATGACACACTCCGAAAATTCCTTCCTGACACGTGTTGTCGGCTGGTCCATCCGGAACCGTATTCTGGTTCTACTCTTCGCAGGCGTGGGCCTTCTCGGGGGCCTGTGGGCGCTTTCCTCAACCCCGGTCGATGCCATTCCCGACATGGGCGATACGCAGGTCATCGTCTACACGGAATACAAAGGGCAATCTCCCCGATCGGTGGAAGACCAAGTCACCTATCCCCTGACCACGGCACTCGTTTCCGTATCGGGTTCCAAGGCAGTCCGAGGATACTCCTTCTTCGGCTACTCCCTCGTCTACGTGCTCTTTGAGGATGGAACCGACCCCTACTGGGCGCGGACCCGTGTACTGGAATACCTGAACACCGCACAGCGCCGCTTACCGGAGGGGGTCACCCCTACCCTTGGACCCGATGGATCCGGAGTTGGATGGGTTTTCGAGTATGCGCTCGTCTCCGAAAAACGATCCCTGCAAGAATTGCGCTCCCTTCAAGACTGGTACCTCAAGCAGGCCTTGTCTTCGGTCGATGGGGTTAGTGAGGTCGCCTCCGTGGGAGGAGCGGTCAAGCAGTACCAGATCCAAGCGAACCCAGTACGTCTGGATAGCTTGGGACTTTCCCTGATGGATCTCGAAGAGGCCGTGGACAAGGCGAGTGGAGATGCCGGAGGAGAAACCTTGGACATGGGCGAGGCCGAATTCATGGTACGCATTCAAGGGACACTACATGGGCTGGAAGACTTGAAAGCAATTCCCGTTCGGTACGACAGCACCGCGAACCGATCCCTATTGTTACGCGAGGTCGCTGACGTGTCCGTGGGGCCGGAGATGCGGCGCGGCATAGCGGATCTCGACGGTAAGGGCGAAGTCGTCGGCGGCATCGTGGTCATGCGGCAAGGAGCGAACGCGCTCAAGGTCATCAACGCCGTCAAGGAAAAGCTGGAAGAATTGAAGCACGGTCTCCCCAAGGACGTGAAAATCGTTCCGACCTACGACCGCTCCGGTTTGATCCTCAAATCCGTCCGCCACCTGTCCTTCAAGCTCTTCGAAGAAATGCTGGTGGTCGCCTTGATTTGCGTCCTCTTCCTGCTGCACCTTCGAAGCGCTCTCGTAGCCGTCTTCACGTTGCCGGCAGCGCTGCTCTTGGCCTTCCTCGTCATGCGCCTGCAAGGCGTTCATGCGGACATCATGTCGCTCGGTGGCATCGCCATCGCCGTGGGAGCCATGGTGGACGGGGCCATCATCCTCATCGAGAATACCCACAAGCATCTGGAACGCGAGTCCATGAAACCTCCCGAGGACCGGCGAGACCATTGGTCGGTGGTCATTTCAGCGGCCTCTGAGGTCGGACCTGCCCTGTTCTGGTCCCTCTTGGTCATCACGGTTTCCTTCATCCCTGTCTTCGTGCTCGGAGGACAAGAAGGGAAGCTGTTCAAGCCGTTGGCCTACACCAAAACATGGGCCGTGGCGGCGGCGGCCTTGCTCTCAGTGACCGTCGTGCCCATCCTCTTGGGCTACTTCGTTCGGGGAGGGATTCGTTCCGAAGAACGCAACCCCATCAACCGTTGGCTACGTGCTCTCTATCGCCCTGTCGCGGAGTTGTCCCTGCGTTGGCCAAAAACCATCATCGCTCTTGCCGTGATCCTAGTGGGCGCGACGGTGTACCCCTTCTCCAAGCTCGGCTCCGAGTTCATGCCCCCGTTGCATGAAGGCGATTTACTGTACATGCCCAGCACCCTTCCCGGAATCTCGGCAGACAAAGCCGGGGAGCTGCTTCAGCAAACCGACCAGATATTGAAAACCTTTCCCGAAGTAGATCAGGTCTTCGGCAAGATCGGCAGGGCTGAAACCGCTACCGATCCGGCAGGCCTCGACATGATCGAGACCATCATCCGTTTGAAGCCGGAAGAAGAATGGCGTCCGGGCATGACCTCGGAAAAACTGGTCCGTGAAATGGATAAGGCCCTGAACATTCCGGGGCTGGCGAACACATGGACCATGCCCATCAAAACGCGCGTGGACATGCTCAACACGGGCATCCGAACCCCCTTGGGCCTCAAGATCTCGGGACCGAATCTGGATACCCTTCACCAACTGGGACTTCGAGCGGAGGCCTTGCTGCGCAAGCTTCCGGGCACCTCTTCCGTGTTCGCGGAACGTTCCGTGGGTGGAAACTATCTGGACGTGCGAATTGACCGACGCAAGGCGGCAGGGCTAGGACTGAACATCGCGGACGTACGAGGAGAACTGGAAAAGGCGCTGGGAGGCATGCCTATCGGCTGGACGCTGGAAGGCCGCGAACGCTATGCGATCACGTTAGGGTATACCCCTGAGTTCCGCGACAACCTTCCAGCTCTGCGCCGCATCCAGATCCCGGCTCCGGGTAGAGACAGCGTGCGACTGGAAGACGTAGCCGAGATCTCCCTGACCAAGGGACCGATGGTCATCCGCTCCGAGGACACTAGACCGAATGCATGGGTATTCGTAGACCTGACCACCTCGGATTTGGGAGGGTACGTCAAGACGGCCAAGGAGGAACTGGGACAGAAGCTCTCACTCCCTCAAAGCTACAGCCTGTCCTTCAGCGGCCAGTACGAGGCCATGGAACGGTCGCGAAAGACCCTGATGAAGGTCATTCCGATGACCTTGCTTGTCGTGATCCTCCTCCTCTTCTTGAACACCCGGAGTTTGGCCAGGACGGGTATCGTTCTCTGTGCAGTTCCCTTTTCATTGGTTGGGGCGGTCTGGATCCTCTACCTGCTCGACTACAACCTCAGCGTGGCCGTGTGGATCGGGATGATCGCCTTGGCGGGGCTGGATGCGGAAACAGGGGTGGTGATGCTGCTCTACCTCGACAAGTCCAGAGAGGCTTTTGCGAGGGATGGGAATCTGCGAAACACTCTGGATCTCAAGTCGGCGATACTCCATGGGGCTGTACAACGAGTTCGCCCCAAAATCATGACGGCAGCGGTGATTCTGGGAGGCCTGCTCCCCATCCTCTGGAGCCATGGACCGGGAGCGGATGTCATGAAGCGGATCGCGGCACCGATGGTGGGAGGGGTCGTGACCTCGGTTCTAATGGAGCTGGCGGTCTACCCGGCCATCTACTACCTGTGGCAAAGGAGGAAGGTAGCGACCTCTCCTGTCTGAACCATAGGCTTGAGGCTTGGGCTATTCCCAAGCCTCATATTAGCAGACTATGACAGGATCGAAGACCTATTTCGTAAAAACTTTGAACAGCCACACGAGGGTTTACTGGCTCTCCGAGGTCGGATTTTTTCACGACCGCTAAGGAACACCTCGAACCCCTCTTTGCCGCCTTTTTCCAAATCGGCCAACGCCTCCTTCAGGAAAACTTTCCCTTCCGGGCCACCTTTCCAATACAGAAGCAGGTCCGAAGGGGAACCTTCTTCTGTAGGGCTAACCTCCAAAGCGAAACTTCCCCATGGGCAGCAACGATGCTCTCCCTCGACCCACGAAGCGATAACACGAAGGGAAACGGTATCTCCTCGGTACCTGAAGAGATAGCCGTTTTCCCGTTCTTCACGCTGATACGGCCAGCGGAGCAAAACATTCTCCGCAAGCTTGGCATGCTGGTCTCGCTCTTCCTTGGTAAACACCGTAGGGTCGCAGGTAATGGCAGAACCGAACTCTTCAGGGGTTGCCTTCGAGCGCTTTCGACGCTTGAGGAGCAAGAACCCGACAAGTACGAGAATGGCGATCAGGAGACCGATCACAATGGATTCAGTCCAAAGCCCCGTGCCCAATCCAACCCCCGCCGCTGCGGCGATCCCCAAAGTCGGCAAGGAACAGCAAAGCGCCACCCCAGCGATTCCCAGTACCCCTCCGATGCCCGCTTTCAATCCTATGCGTTTCATTTCTTCCCCCAAGATCGGATCGACAACGCGCCGATTTTTTAACCTTTCAATCAAGGTAAGGGGTGGAGTATACTCCACGGTCAAGGGGGTAGTTCGAATGCTGATCGGCGAATTATCGAAGAAAACGGGGTTTTCCCGTGATACGATCCGTTTTTACGAAAAAGAAGGCTTGATCAAGCCGGAAGAAGCAGTCCGGAAAGGCTTCTTCTCGAACTCCTACAAGAATTACTCCGAAGGCATTGCGGCGAGCTTGTTCTTCATCCCCCGGGCGAAGGGCTTGGGATTCACTTTAGCCGAGATCCGGGAAATGCTCGACGTGAGAACCAGTGGCAGCTTCAACCGGACGATGTGGTCGGTCGAGGTCGAGAAGAAGCGCGAGGTAATCGACCGCAAACTTGAAGAGTTTAGCGGTTTGAAGGTGTTACTGGGAAACGTGTTGGATCAATGCGCGGACCACTGCTTTGAGGAAGGGTGCGGCCTTTTGGACAAACCGCAAGCATCGGGAGCGGATCCTAAGGCCGCGTTGAAGGGGGCATGTTGCTAGAAGCTGGCCTGTATTCCGTTCTCAGGGCGATACCGCTCTTTGTTCTCACGGCCATTGCCGAAATCTTCGGGTGCTATGCGGTTTACCTTTCCTTAGTGATGCACCGCTCGATGTGGTGGATTCTTCCGGGGACGATTAGCCTTGGCCTATTTGGTTGGCTCCTCACACTCCACCCTACCGAGGGGGCCGGAAGAATTTATGCGGCCTACGGAGGCATCTACATCGTCTGCTCGCTGATTTGGCTGATGGTTATCGAGAAGAAGCAACCCCTGCGGCTGGAAGTCTTCGGAATGCTCTTATGCCTAGCCGGAGCGGCCATCATCGTCTTCGCCTCACGGGGACGCTAACCCTACTTTATGAAGGGGTTTGGTCCTGACATAAATAAATAGGCCCAAGCCGCCAGTGTGAACTCATGGCTGGAGGCATTTGGCCCCATCTCCGGGAAACGCCCCTCGGCTCGATAGAAAAGTATGAAGGCCGAGATGATCGCCTTGTAAGTCATCGCACGGCTGATATCTCGTAGACCCTCGACCATCCCAGCCTCCGAGAGCGTCTTGAACATCTCGTGGACCCATTTTTCAGAGCGGCGACCAATGATCTGATCTAGGAGCCTCAAAACGTCCGAACGCTCCTCGGAGGGGGGTGGCAGGTGATTAAGGACGTAGTCGGCTTTGGCGTCCAGCTTGGCATCTTGGATAATGTCATCGAGGTGGCGGGGCTTTTGTTCGGTCATACCCTCAGTTTATATGCTAGCCGTCTTCGCTTACACAAGTCCGTTCCGGACCCGCCTACGGGGCCAATGAATTTCTCCGATGAAGTTCCTTCTGTGTAGAAATTATCGGTGCAGATTTCCTGATGACGATCATTCAGTGGTGATACGGCATGCGTTTTAGCTAATAAATTCAATGGTTTTAGGCGATTTCAAAAAAATATTTTGCCAATTTCATTTAAAACTTTACTCTCAGTCTCGAAAATCTATAATAAGGACAAGCCCCTTCCCGAGGGCCTACAGGCTGACCACCCCCAACCAAAAAGGAGAACGCAGCATGGAACAATAGGGAAGAAAGACAATTGATGATAGACACAGCACAAACGAGGAATTTTTACGAAAAAGGCGGATTTCGGACCCGCGACTTCCCCACATCCAGTCTGGGCATGGAGTCGGAGAAGGAACGAAAAGACTCGGCAGAATCCTTCCTTAGACTTCTCCTAGGGGACGCAGCCAAAAAAGTCCGATGGGATTTCAAGGACCCTTCCTTGTTCCACCTTACCCCTCCCGAGTCCACGCTTGATGCGGTCTGGGCGGAACTTGAATCCCTGAACACTGGTGGAATAAACGTTCATTTTGCCCCCATCCTAGGGGAGAAGTACACGGAGATGGGCAGAGCTTTGTTCCTCCCTCCCCGATTCTTTGCGGTCGATCTGGATCTGATACCCCCGGAGTTTGGCGGGGTTCCAGAAGAGTATTTAGAAGGTCTCGCGGTATGCCAACGCCTGGAGCTTCCTTTTACCTATTGCGTTGTAGGAAATGAGAAGCTTACGCTCTACTGGGCCATTGACCGAGAACTTCCCCTCCCTTTCTGGTCGACGATTCAGGGGCACCTCATGGAGGCTTTCGGTGGCCCTCCTGTCTCGCTCCTTCCGAGTGAAAGCAGACTGCTGCCGGGCGTGCTGGAATGGCATAATGGGGTAGCAGAGTACCCGGTCGTGCTCCAATCGATGACGAGACCCTACGAATTTGGTGAATTCTCGGCTGCATTCGGAATGGGATTTATTCCGAAATCCGCCTTAAAAATCAACTTTGACGCTGGACTCCCATGGAGAGGCATATGATGCCTCCCTTCAGCATTCTGGACAACCAGTCCGCCATCGAGTCGTTCTTGGAAAATGTCACTGGTCAGAGCAATCCAAGGCTTAAATGGACCAGCCCTTACCCGTGGCCCATACCACCTGCCTATAAGAAAAAGATCCGACGTCAATTTGGCCCAGCCTTCATGGGAACGGCATTGGACTGGATTTCGCGGAGAAACGAAAGGGGCAGGGACATTTTTTTCTCTACACGCCGCTATGTGGAGGCCCCCAAGGGCTATAAGAAACCCGACGGCAAGAAGTCCAAATGGATGCCTCTCCCTCCTAGAAGCTTTTTCATCGATGTAGACTGCGGCACAGACAACGTTCGCGTGAAGAACGCGCGCCTGAAAGAGTGCTGGGAGATCGCCGAGAATTTGGGGATCCTGCCAAGCTACGTCGTTCTTTCCCGAAACGGCTTCCATTTCTACTGGGTCATCGAAGAGGGACTTAAGGACCATCCTTCATGGAACGCCGAAGAAAACTGGAGAGAAGGTCAAGAACGCCTGATTTCGATTTTCAACAGCGATATAACGGTCAAGGGTCCTACCCAGAACATGCGTCTTCCCGGTAGCCGTCATTGGAAGGGAAGCCGAGAGGGGTTTCCCGTCCATTTTCACAGGACAGACGAACCGTTCCCCAAACTGAAGCAGTTTACCCGAGCCATAGGTATCTATTGTCTGGATGACCTGTTGGAGGAGATGGCTGGGGGTAACCCTTTGGGGAAACCAACATCGACGACCACCCACACTCCAGTTCATCGTCATACTCCAGCCCCCGCGCTAGTCCCTACTATCTCGGTCACAAAAAAGGCAGTGAGGCTGAAAAGAGCTGCTACCGTCGACAAACCATGGAGTCCCACGCACGAGGCCATCAAGAAAGCGCTAGAGGAAGCCAGACGAGATCCATCCCTGCTCCAGAGCTACTTGGGGATCGACCTAGAGGACTATTGCCCCTTTCATCACGACAAGAATCGTTCGGCATCCGTCTTCAAGGCTCGCAATGGAAGATGGCTATTTAAATGCCACTCCATCAAATGCGAGGTTGGAGCAAAGGACAAGGAAGGAGCGATGGATTTTATCGAAGTGATAAAATATCGTGAGGATCTTACGGGCGTAAGGCTCCATAGGCGTGTATTTGAGTTGGCTGGGAACAATGACGGTCTTGAGGCGATAAGTCGACTTCATGATCACTCAGACAAGACAGAGGATAGGTTAGCCTATTTGGACAGAAACCTTGCATTGTTGAAGAGCTTAGAAGCGGACTCTTTATTCTCTTATAACTATGCAGTCAAAGACTGGATGCTTCCCTTTTTCAAGGCCCTTTTTGGATGGGCAAGAAGAAGGATCCGAAATCGAGACTTGACCTTTCCCCTCACTTACAAGAAGTTGGCAGGGAAGAAATCCGTTCGAGGCATGACCATCAAGACGTATCTCATGCTGCTCATCGACTTAGTCCGGAGAGCCTCGGTCCCTGAAGCATGCCGGGCCAGTCTGGAAGACTTCAAAAGGCGAAATAACGTCCTGAACGATACCAGCTGGTACCATATTCCGGAGTGGACTCGGGAATCTCTTGAGGTGGCGATTAAAGCCCTCGCAGAGGCTTATGAACGAGGGTTCGATACCAATAACTGCTCCAAAGCCATGGTCCGCAAACACTACGGGGAAGAGTTGGTCCAAAAGGTCTACCACGGCGAGAGTACCGTGTCTAGAAGAACCTACCCAACCTCGGAGGAGATCGCGGAAAGGAAGGAAGAGTTAGCCCTCATACTTGCCTTAACCGAGGAGGAATTCGAGGAGCACCTCTTCGATACTGGAGGCGAAGAGTTTCTGCGGAAGTACCGGGAGGCCTCTTGAGGGCCAGGAAAAATTAATGATATAATCGTTACCGAATAACATATATATCCCGTATGAGTACCTTAATCAATCAACAATCAAAAGAAGGAAATCGATCAGAGCCTGAATCTCTAACCCCCATACAGGTCGCGGTCAAGCTTGGCATGACCCCAAAATGGGTCGAGAAACACACCCAAGCCGGACGCATTCCCGGCCAAGTCAAAGTGGGAGGCCGATGGCGATACAGACGCAAGGATGTGGAGGAAGCCTATCAATCGGGCAACTTTCTGCTTCCCCCTCGCGTCTTGAAATCCAGCCCCAAGAACTACCTTTCCCAGTCGCGCAGGACGCCCATTGTGAGGAACAATGGGGTTTAATATCGAAAAGGGCAAAGAACCCAACACATGGCACCTTGATGTCAGAGTTCGGGTAGTAGGTGTGGAAAAAGAAGCCCGTAAAAGGGAAACCTTCTACGGCACAAAAATCGCGGCCCAAGAACGCTTTGTCGAGCTGAAATGGCTGCTCCGTGAACACCTGTCCGGATCCGCCGAGTCCCCTTCAAATCCTGAGCCACCTCCCCCGCCTTCCAGAAAGCTGGAAACGTTCAAGGACGTTCTCGACCTCTATAGGGAGTACCGCCAGGGCCGAGGCGCGGTCGATGAGACACGCTTTCGCGCTTTGACTCGGGACCTTGGGGATGTGCCAATTCCGGATTTCGCAGACAGGTTCGAAGCGTACCTGAAAACCTTGCGGACCACACCATCCGAAGCCACAGGGAAGCCTTTGGCGAACGGTACGCTGAATCGCTTCGTAGCCTTGGCTAGAGCGGCTTTCACGCAGGCGGTGGACGCAGAGCTACTAGAGAAAAATCCTCTTAGCAAAAGACGTTTCTCGAAGCTAAAAGAAGATCCCCGTGATCGCGTCCTCTCCGAATTCGAGCTTAAGAAACTGCTGTCAACAATCGCACAGGAAGAGCCACATATCCTACAGATTTTCAGATATGCACTTCAAGTCCCTTGCCGCAAGTCCGAATTGGTAAACATGCGGACAGAGCATCTAGACCTCAATGCCTCTCCCCCTTCCATCTGGATTCCTCACGGGACAACCAAGAACCGTCGGGGATGCTACAAGCCGATCCCGCCAGATATGATGGACTACATCCTGAGCATCCCGCCGGAATGCCCTTGGATTTTTTTCCGCAAGAACAGTCTAGGGTATCATAGCCTTGGCTGCTTCAGCAAGGCATGGTACAAGTGCCTACATCTAGCTGGCATTGA
>JAUMHE010024055.1:0-10883 GCA_032359235.1 Enteromius mattozi | reverse complement strand
TTAAAGGATTGTTAGGCTGCATTAATTAGATCAGCCGGAACCGGGAACACTCCCCCTCACACACGGTGTACTCGTTATATCGTAAAAAGAATGGCCTCTACGCTAACATTAGTCTGTCTCTCTCTTATTCTGTTCCCCAGTCCATATCCAGATCAGATGCACACACACTATAAATCCTTTGCACAATCTGACATGAGCTTAATATTGAACTGGAGGTTAGGTGCTGGGCGTCCGGCCAGAGGAGAACTGGCCCCAACTAAGCCTGATTCTCCCAAGGTTTTTTTTTCTCCATTCTCTCATGGATGGGGTTTTGGATCCTTGCCGCTGTTGCCTCTGGCTTGCTTAGTTGGGGGCAACTAATTTCTAGTGATAATCGTCATCTTGACTACAGAGACTGTCTCTGTATGTAATAAATAAATAGTTTAATTCTCGCCATTATGCATTACCATCACTCTGTTCTCCTACTTAATAGTGTTCAGGGCTTTGCTACAATCAGTATTGTTAAAAGCGCTATATTAAAAAAAAACAAACAGATTGATTGACTGTAAAAAGGGACGGTACTGGAACCGGGTATTAAATGGGCACTTTTTTAGTAAAGGAAAAAAGAAGATGGTAAAAAAAAAAAAGTATACTCTTAAAGAACAGGACTGATGTGCACTGAAAACAAGTGATTCATTGAATTTACCAAAAAAATTTAAATAAATAAAAAAGGTAATTGGTTGTAATCAATTTATTTTTGCTACATTTGAATGTAGTGGATTATTTTTAGTTGATTAGCTGAAATAAATTGATTGACACTTAAAAATATGTAGTAAATTCAATGAATAGGTTTTTTTTCAATGTGTGGTATTGTAAGAATAGTATTACCTTTATGATACCCATAGTTTTAATTAATTATCTTTAGTTTTTATATTTTATCAACAATTTTTATTGTCTCGAGGTAACAACCTTACACCTCATGTTTTACTCACCTTGTTGTCAGCGCTGTTTGTAGATCCACGAAGTATTGCAGTTCACCATCAGCTCTAAGCCAAAGCTCTACTCACCTGCACCGAGCACTGCTGTCTCCTAGATCCACAAACCATTCAATAGTTATCCCAAATACCTATACAATGAGTGATAAACACATGGTAATTAAATGTGTGGGATACATATAATATGCAGTTATGCATATCAGTGATTCAAGTCCGTATTAGTAAATTTTCAGGCCTAAATAGGCATGGAAAAGGCAGTTTTGGGCCATCTTTGGGTTGGAAAGGGTTAATGGTCTCCTGAAGAATTTCAGGCTGTCCTAAGTTGGGGGAGGGAGATCCATCCGACAAAATCTATTTTGCCCATGTAATGATAATGATGTCCTGTGTCTTTGACCATTATCTTGGTTATTTGCACAATATTGTCAATCTCATTCCTGAGTTGGGATTCTCAATATGTATTCTTTTATGTTAATGTTGCAAGCTGTCCTGTGGCAATGTCTGTTGGAACTGCTTACGACAGAGGTTTGCAAAAGAGGTACCCTGGGTTGATATATGGCTTCCTGTTGTCTTGAGACCTCATTGTGGAATTTGGCTCCTTATTTTTCCATGTTCTGATCAAATCTTATGTGTCTGATTCCCTCTGATGCCTTACAGCACCATTTAACATTTAAGGACTGAGGCATGAAAGGTGCAACATACAACCTGTATTTAAAGTATTAAATATTAAAATATAAAATATATGAAACCATATGTCAAATATGTAAATAATTGGCTGTGCATATATGTCTTATTTAAATACATATATCTCATATATTAATAACTGTATACATTCCATATATGGCAATATATGTATTATACATATATTTTATATGGGGTGGACATATATGTCAACATATGAAATTGTCCCATTTTTTAATAGGATTCATATATGAATATGGCATATATAAGCATACACTACATATAAGGGTATTTCATATATGCACATATATTACGTTTTTGTATGGGTAAACATGTTCATTTTCAGTTAAAGTCAATTCATCATTGATTCAGTGATTTATAGATTTATTGATTTATCATCCAGCTCAGTTAAATTCAAATATATACAATTTCATTTGGAGAGTATATTACTTTTATTGTAATTAGCTTTACTGTCTTTTACATAATCATGAACACAAGAAGACAAAGGTCAAGAGATTTATTTGCAAGAATGTTTTTTTTTTTTATGTCTTAAAATGTGAAAATGCAGTTTGATTGCAATAACACTAGATTGCCTTTAGAAATGTAATCATTTATATAGTGATACCAATATAATACTAAACACAATGTGAACTAAATACAAGATTTAAAAATTTTAAATGTCAGATTTTATAAAAGAAAAAAAAAATTATATAGAATATATATAGAATATATTGTCTGAATTTAAGGATCATGATTTTTATTTTATTTACTCTGTGGATTGAAGATTATGTGACTTCAGAGTCCTGTGAATCAAATAAATTTTCTTCACTTGTTCAACTTTGTTTGATTAAATGTATTTATCCAAACTCTCCAAAGCTTCTTGTTTTGAGCATTTTCTCCATTCATCTGGGATCTCACCACTTCCCTCAAATGTACAATTGTAGTGCGTTTCCACAGAAGATTGGAAATTACACACAAACCACTTCCAGTAAGGCAATTCAGAGAGGTCAGAGGTGATGCTCCAATTTGCATAAACTTCTCCTGCTGTTCTGTAATCTCTCCAGGGTATTGCGTCATCTGAATCTCTGGGGTAAAAAGATCGATTGCTTGCTACTGCTGATGTGCAGATGCTAGTGGACAAGTTTGTTGTATTTTTGTACTTCATCCCAGTTAATCCAGTAACTCTATGGAAAGGAACACTGTGATCTCCATCATGGTTTTTTATGGTGTTTGTACAGATTGCTCCACAGAACGGACACTGAACCCAACAGCACTGACAGAAGTGATCAATCAGAAGCTCCTCTGGTTTGTCCTTATAGTCCAGATTTACTGGCAATGATTCTATGTTGAATCTCCTGCTGATGTCAGAAATTACAACAGGAAGTTCTTGTCTTATTATGTCTTGTAGGAGGTTGAAATCATCAACATCATCATGTCTGACTCCACTAAGGTCTTTTTCAGAGAAGATCAGCTCATCTGAGAGCTCTTGTGTGAATCTCTTCAACCACAAACCAGCATCTCCTCTGTTCTCTTGAACATGTTCAGTAGATTGATGAGCTGCTCTCATGATCTTCATTTGAAGGAGTTCAATATTCTCCTTCATCTTTGGTAAAACACTGACACTGAACTTATCAGTGATGTACTGATTGACTACATCTCTGATGAATCTCTTAAAATTATCTCTGGGATTATTAATGTAGTTCATGTATTTGTTAAAGTTTCCTTTTTCAGCAAGCGTCTTCAGGATGTGTTTCTCCAGATTTGATCTATTTCCATTCAGTGATTCACAGTTCGATCTCATTTCATCTGCTAAATCTCTGGCAGTCTTTTTGTAGACACTCTGCTCAATGGGGTCTTTAAGTTTTTGACAGATGATCTCACCAAAAATAGCTGCTGATGTTGCTCCATGACAGTATTTCTGAAAAATACTATAGTATTCTTCTCTCTTCTTATCCAAATAAAGAACAGGATCATTGGCTTCTCGGAAGAGTCTGTGTTGGTCAGTGATCATCTTGTTTTCTTTCTTACATATAGAAAGAACCAAATCCATAAATAATTCATTCTTGAATTTATATTTCACTGGTCCTTCCTGATGATCTATTAATCTTGCCTTGATGTAATCTGTCAGTTGTTGAATGTAGCTGATGTTGTAGCCCATCTTTGAGATGTTAAATGACTGAATCATTTTGCTTGTCTGCAAAGCAACATCTGTGACTAATGATCTTATTTGGCCTTCATTCTCTGGAGACAGAGTTCTAATATATCCAAATGTTTCTTTAACAGTTACGTATGCACCCTTTACAGCATCTCTAATCAATCCTTTTGAGGACTTTTTGAAAATAATGTAATTCAAATAACTTGACACAGTGAAAATGTTGTTGTACTCACTGCTCTCACTCCAGTGATCTACGGGAGCACTTTCATAGATGTCACTGATCATTTCTCTCACATCTCTCATTATGTCAATGTCTTTGATTGCTGGAGTGTCTCTGATGATCATCTTCATCCACTGTTTCCAAAACAAATCAAACTCTTTCTTCAGTGTTTCTTCATCATTTGCTTTGTCTTTCAGTTTTAAGGCAAGCTCTTTGCTTTTTTCAAAGAGAGTATTTTCATGATGTGTCCTCTGATCATCAATTTTTTTCTTCAGGTCTCGCTGTTGAAGAATTTCATTCAACTTTCTCTTTGTTTTCTTTACAATGTTTTCATGAACATCTTTGATTTTAATGTCAAATGACATTTTCCACTGAATCAGTATATCTTTATCTTTGTCTTTCTCAAAGAATTCTGACATTGAGGTTTTCACTTCTTCACTAGTTTTTTTTAAATTTCTTTGAAGACCAGTTTCTTCAACCTCATGAATTGCTTTGTTTTCTATTTTGTTGTGTAGCTTGTTTTCAATTTCTATCATGGCACTGCGAAGACTCCAGGTCCACTTGCTGTATTCAGTCTCTAGTTTCCGGTATACTGCAATTTCCAGAGAATTTCTAAAGCTGAAGACGAATCGTTCATTCAGTAAAGCCTCCCAGAGATCTTTAATACGATTATTTAGGTTTTTTAGCAACATTCCTCCTTGTTTAGAGGCATTAGAAATAATAGATTTCTTTAGTTCTTGAATGTTCTCACAATAGTCAGGGTTTGGAGGTGCCATGGGTGGGCTGCCCTCCCAGAGGTGAGCAATATACTTCACATCATTCTGAACATCAAATGCAATAACATCACTAAAACATTCTTCATCGCAGACCTCTTCTTTTGATGCAAGTTTAGTCATCTCATCCAGTGTCTCCTGCAGTCGTCTCCTTCCCTCCATGTTTTTCTCTCCAGCTGTGACGTCTGAGACGTTTTGATGCACAAACACACAGCTCGGATTCAGCCTGACCTTCTTCATCCTCAGGAAGGCCTGGACAACAATTTGAAGAATGTCCTGCATCTCAGCTGGATTTTCTCCAAAGATGTTGATCAAGGTCATATTTCCAAGACCAACAACAAATGTGGCCAATTCATTGTCATGATGTCTTGTTGATCTTCCAGCCAGTTCTAGAGCTCTAAGACCTTCAGTATCAACAACCAGAATATAGTCAATATCCATCTGTGTTTTCATCTCGTTTGAGACTCTGACCAGTTGCATGAAAGCTCCTCTGGTGCATCTGCCAGCACTGACGGCAAACTGGAGTCCAAACATGGCATTCATCATGGTGGATTTCCCAGAGCTCTGGATCCCTAAAACTGACAGCACAAAGACTCTGGCCTGGTCTCCCAGTTTCTGGGTGAGTTCATCTAGAACAGCAGAGATCCAGACCAGAGGAACATGAGCAGCATCTCCGTCCATCAGCTCTAGTGGAAATCCAGAGATCATCATCTCTGCTGCAAGACCTGGAAGAAAAAAGAAGTTATACTGCAGGTCTTTTATGTTCATCCTCACAGATGAACATGATTCATAGATCTGCCCGATCTCCCTCATGATGTGCTCCAAACCAAATGTTGCATCTTGAAGTTCCTCAGATATTCTCTCAAGTTCAGTTTGTTCAGTCTTTAGTTGATTAGATTTATTGTGATTCTCTTTCAGTTTTAAGACTGTGGACCATTTTTCATTATACTTGTGATGTAGAGCAGAAAGATCAGCTGATATATATTCATCCAGAAGGATTCTGAGCCATTTAATAAAATACATCATCTTTTGTTCACCGTGTGAGTTCATGTGTTTTATAAAGAGTTTCATAAACACACTAATCTCAGAGTCATGCTGCTGTTCACGAATCTTCTTCATTTCTGTTTTTTTTTTACTTATTTCCTTTTCTATCTCATCTGCTTGAAGTCGATGTAGTTCTTTGTTCTTCTGACTCCACTGATGCCACAATTTTCCCTGACAGGGCAGGAATGATTCTTTGATTTCTATGAGATCTTTCTTCTCCAGTAAACTCATCATCTGCTGTGCTGCTTCTCTTCCTCTCCTGCAGTCTTCATCAACTTCCTCATCTACTCTGATCTCTGATAGTTTGGACACATCTTCAAGACTGAAAGTGTGAGATGATTCTGAGAGACAATCAATTATGGCACTTCTGAGTTCTTCAGATACATCTGACTGATTTCTGTCTTTCAGACCGATCTTGTATTTTCCTTTCCGTGTCTCAATGAGAGTTGAAACATCATCAGCAAAAAGAAAAATTAGTGGCTTTGAGCCCTTGTAGAGCTCTTGAACTTTTATCAAACTTCTGTTTTTCTTTTGCAGTTGTGGCAGAATAACAACATTGACTGAGCTCATGTCAGTGAGGATCTGCAGCTGTTTCTCATGGTCTCTGGCATCTCCATGTAGATTACAGAACGCTATACACTCACTGAATTTATCAGTGTTTTTCCCAGAAGGACAGTACCAGGTGATCTCCACCACTCCATCCATCAGTTCTCTGGTTCTGCTGCTGCCTGGACAGTGTCTGTGGAAGAACGTGTTGTGTCTGTCATTGATCAGACTGTTCATCAGCTGAGACTTCGAGGAAGACACAGAGTCAAACCTGAAGAAGAACACCATTGGAGTTCGAGCTCTATAGATAGGCTGGATTTGACTGATGAACTCATTGTTGGTGTTTCTGATCTTCCAGCTCTTGGTGATTTGTCTGAATGTCCAGAGAGGAAACTCAATCTGTTGTGTGAATGGATCAGGAACAAGCAGAGGCAGAGCGTACTGACACTGGGACAGTTTAGTCACCATCAGCTGCTTCAGGAAACCATCAGCACAATGAAACACAGCCATCTGGACATCCATCGGGTGAACAGAGTAAGAATTTGCCTTTACATTGTTAGATAAAGACATTTCTTCGAAAATATCAGCATCAGCCTGGTATTCAAGCAAACCGTTTGTGTGCTGTCTGGGTATCAGCTCATTGGTCTGCTCATTGGTTTTAATGTATCTTGCTCTGTAGTTCATTGTCAGTAGTTTTTGGATAAATGTCTTAATCAGCTCCTCTTCAGCACAAGACTCATGGGTTTGAAATGAATTTTCAGTTATCTGAAGAAAATTCACAATTGCCAATTTGTCATGTTGGCCTTCAAGGTGAAGTTTGTTAAAAATATTTCTTATCTTCTCTCTGTCTTTGTCCTCTTTGTACTGATCCAATCTCTTGCCATTTATTGAAAGCACTTTAAAGATAACCTGTGAAATACACAGAATAATTGAATAATTGATTTAGAGTACATCATTAATTCATTAATAATTAATTAAGTCTAACATTGTAATAATTCAGAGCCTTGTAAATAATGTCTTAAATCTTCAATTGTAAATTTCCCCAATATTAATACCTGAATTATTAACAATGAATGCATTTTGTCTTTTAAAAAATTGGAAAAACGGTTGGGTAGCATGAATAAACAGTGCGATATCAAAAATACACAGCATGGCAGTTATCAAAAATACATGTGTAGTAGTACTGTCTACCTCTAATGTAATATGCAATAGGACAGGGAATGCTTTTTATTTTCGCTCAATTGGAAACATATAAAAATGCTTGATTGACATCTCTCTTATTCTAACTATCTGTTGTTTAAATAGCTAATGCATACTATAATTTCTCACCACAGTTCTAATTTGATAACCAAGCTAACCTGACATCATCTGCCTTATAAACTAAAATATTAATTGTGAAATGAGTTAGCAGCACGTTAGTTAGCCTATTAGCTTAACTATTAGATGTATCATGGCTGGAGCCTGCACCTCTCACGGCTGATCCAAATGAATTACATACTGTTTTTAATTCCATATGTTCTGAAGTCTCGGACTCGGTTGCTTCTTACAAGAGCACAGTTCGGTCTTGCAGCTATAATTTGTTTTTATTTATTTATACTATTTTACATAATATTTTAAAATAGCATGTTACATTTTCCCAAGCATTTCTGACTCTTAAGCACGAATCGGAAATACAAATGCTACGGATTACTGATCCTAGATCAGTATATGAGGCCACCACCATACACGGGCCAATGCAGCCGCAATAATGTCAGTGACGACTTCTTACTGCGGTTGGCAATAAACTTTTTGGTGTTAGCGGCACCTTCTGCACTGGACGTGTGACATGCTTGGGCAAACACTTTTTGGAAAGATGGCAGAGGAAGGAGAGGAATTAATCCAGAGGGGGGAGTAACCGTGGCCGTACCTCGAGAAGTTCATGACGCTGACTCAGACAACGGTCTGTTTTTTGCCATGTTGGTACTGTTTGGAGTAGTTTATAATTCTACTAATGTGGTTTGTCCTGTGGTTTAAGCTGCACTGAGTTACACATATGCATGCATTCAGATAATAATACATACACACACACACTCTCGACACCTTTTGTTATTATGTTTGTTTTTGTTGCCAAATTGGTTTGGAACAATTGTTAGGCTCACATAATTGTGCAATTATTTATTTATCTGTTTGAATGACACTTTTTATCACCAAGGTAGCATTGATTTAAAGTTAGTTCAATAACAAAAAAATAGCTTAGATGTAGTTAAACTACTTTTGCCATGTTGCTGTAGCTTAGCTTGCTACATTTCTCAGGGTAGTAGCTTTAGTGTAGTTAAGCTAAATTCAATGTAGAGTAACTGATAGCTTAGCTAGTAGCTTGCCCAACACTGCAATTTACCTAACACTGTTCTGGAGGCGGGCACACTCTGTCAGTTTAAAGACACATCTCTTTACTCTGGCTTACACTTAACACACTAATACACATTTATTAATTAATTTCATTAAAGGATTGTTAGGCTGAATTAATTAGATCAGCCGGAACCGGGAACACTCCCCTCACACACGGTGTACTCGTTATATCGTAAAAAGAATGGCATCTACGCTAATGTTAGTCTCTTTCTTATTCTGTCTCTCAGTTTGTATCCAGATCAGATGGTGTATCAGCACAAAGAGATGATCTTCATCGGAGACCAGAACATTTAGATGAGCCCCGTGGACAGATCACCGGAACCAGATGCACACAAACACACACACACTATAAATCCTTCAAACAATCTGACATGTGTTTAAAATTGAACTGGAAATTAGGTGCTGGGCGTCCAGCCAGAGGAGAACTGGCCCCAACTACACCTGGTTCTCCCAAGGTTTTTTCCCCCATTCTCTCATGGATGGGGTTTTGGTTCCTTGTCGCCTCTGGCTTGCTTAGTTGGGGACACCTGATTTCTAGTGATTATCGTTGTCTTGATTACAGAGACTGTCTCTGCATTTGATAAATAAATAGTTTAATCTTGTCATTATACATTACCATCACTCTGTTCTCCTACTTAATAATGTTCAGAGCTTTGCTACAATCTGTATTGTTAAAAGCGCTATATAAATAAAAATGATTGATTGATTGATTTATGTGAACTCAAGTAGACTTCAAATAGTTCAAAAAGTTCTTACTGCTCTCAGTTCCAAAAAACTCATCTGAAAACTAAAGGGGATTGTGCACTTTCAGTTGTTGACCAAAAACTGTGGAATAGTCTTCCACCTGACATCAGATCTTCTCCCTCAGTTGGTGTTTTTAAATCTTATGTGAAAACATACTTGTTTTCCATGGCTTTTAATTGTTGGCCTTCTGATGATGTTCAATTGCTTTCTGTTATTGTCGATTACAATTCTGGTTTTGTTGTTACTGTACAGTTATTTGGTCTACTTTGTAGTGAAAAGGGCTCTATACACTAGATAAAGTAGACTTGACTTGAGCTTGTAAATCACAATTGTTTCTTGCATATCATGCTACATGTACAGTTTATCTCAGTTTATCCCTTTAGAGAAGGTTTTAGAACTAGAGACACACATCCAAACAGGACTGTATGGCATTTAATGAGACTAGTTCAGGGAGTCATATCTACAAGGTTTTCCATTGGGAAAATTTGCTGTTGAAAAAAGGTAATAAATTCAGAAATATTGCAATATATTTTGCATATCATGAGATGTTTAAAATTGCATAAATATTGTAATATCATTGTATTATGGCATAAGAATCATTATACTGTCATATTGTAGGGTGGTTGATGATCCCCCCCCCGGTACATAGCTACATAACTAGTGTATAGCGAGCCTGCTACAATACAATTTTTTGTTTGTTTGCTTGCTTTTTTCATTTACTGAAATAACTGAATATTACCTTTTGTAGTTGTTTGATGCAGTTCAGGAAAATGATTATAAGAAAGCCAGCAATGTTCCAAAGAACATTTAACATGCGAACATGTTTTCTCATCTATAACATACCAAAAAAGATGGAACCGTTGTTAAAAATGAAAAAGATGTAATTTTCTATAAACAAGTCTTAACTGTCTGCTGTACAAAGACACCTCTGCATTTTGCACACTTGCATTGTTGACAAGAAGTTAAATAAAAAGAAAGAAAGATACTCACTATGTCTTTGTCCTTTTTCCTTGTAGTAGCCATGTTTTCCATTATTTTGTTATTGCTTGTGTATTCATCTTGTATCGTGTATTCTAAACAAAGGAAATTGAAATTATTTTGAGTAGTCTTTGGTTTGTTTAATGCAGGTTTATTGACCAAGACCAATTATTATTACTATTTTTATTTTTTTTTGTGTGTGTGTAAAAACCATAAGACAGCTGCACCTCATCCAGAAATCACTCAATGACATCCTGTAGGACCTAAATACTAGGGTTGTAACGGTATTGTAAATACCGTCGTACTGCAATATCAATTTTTTTCGATAATACCGTGGTCGCGTGACTCGATAAAATGATAGGTCTTCTGAGAAAAGTTTGCTC
>JAUMHE010024054.1:0-10887 GCA_032359235.1 Enteromius mattozi | reverse complement strand
GTAGCTGAAATAACCACAAATATCAGAGCATGTCAAAACATCCCAGGGACCCCAAAATCACCTCAGACCCCAGAGGGTTAAAAGGGCCTGAGCAATTTCCCATGCAGTGGGGAGTTTGGGAAGTGGGATGAGACGGCAGGCTTTCAAAAACCGGTCGATTATGGTTAAGATCACTGTGTTATGGTTAGAGGGTGGTAAGTCAGTGATGAAATCAACTGCTACATGGGACCAGGGTCTTTTGGGGATTGGAAGATGCTGGAGTAGGCCTGCCGGGTGCTGGTGCTAGGACTTAGTCTTGTTGCAGGTAATGCAATCCCCGACAAAGGTGGCAATTTGTTGGTTCATGGAGGGCCACTAGAATCAATCATGGAGGCAGGGATGATGGAGGTGGGTGACACATCAGGCTGCGAGTGGTCATGCTGGCGAGAGAGTGCATCTGCTTTTCCATTCTTCGACCCGGGCCGATAGGTGATTTTGAAGTGGAATCGGGAAAAGAACAGTGTCCACCATGCCTGGCGAGCATTGAGGCGTCTTGCAGTCCTTTAGTACTCCAGGTTCTTATGATCAGTTAAGATGAGGAACGGGGTGGCTGAACCCTCCAACCAATGTCTCCACTCTTCTAAGGCTGCTTTCATGGCCAGAAGTTCTCTGTCTCCTACATCATAGTTGCGCTCAGCAGAATTGAGTTTTCAGGAATATTAGGCGCAGGGGTACAATTTAGCAGGTGCTCCATGGTGCTGGGAGAGAATGGCTCCAATGCCGGTGTTGGAGGCGTCTACCTCAACAGTAAACTGTCGATTTCGGTCAGGATGTCTCAAAATGGGTGAAGAGGTGAAACGTGCTTTAAGATCCTGGAAAGCCTTTTCATTGGTGGGGGTCCACGCCAGCTTGTTAGTACCCTTGCGTGTGAGAGAGGTTAGGGGGGGCGGCGACTTGGCTGAAGCCACGGATGAACCTCCGATAGAAATTTGCAAAGCCCAGAAAGCGCTGCAGATCCTTGATGGTCTGAGGACAGGGCCACTGCAAGTCCGAAGGGCATCACCAAATACTCGTAATGCCCGGTGGTCATGGAGAAGGCCGTCTTCCACTCATCCCCCTCCTGGATGCGTATGAGCTTATATGCACACCGCAAGTCCAACTTAGAGAAGATGCAAGCAGAACGAAGCTGTTCCAGGGCTGATGGTACTAGTGGTAAGGGGTAGTGGTACTTTACAGTGACTTCGTTAAGGGCTCTGTAGTCAATGCAGGGTCTCAGGGATCCATCCTTCTTTTTCACGAAGAAGAAGCCAGCTGAAGCCGGCGATGTAGAGGGGTGGATAAAACCCTTTGCGAGCTCCTCCTCGATGTATTGCTGCATGCTCAGGGTCTCTGGCTGTGACAGGGGGTATACTCTGCCTCTAGGGGGCGTGGCTCCAGGCATGAGTTCAATGGCACAGTCCATGTCACGGTGTGGAGGCAGCTGAGTGGCCCTCACCTTGCTCAAGGCCAGATGGAGATCTCGATAAACCTCAGGGAAGGGTTTCCAGTTACAGGGACTCAGGTGCTGTGTCTGGCATGACGGGTTGGTTTCTCTGAGGGTAGTTAGGGGGCCCGAGGATAATTGAGTGATTAGGTGACTGAGTTACGTGGAACTGGATGGACTCCATGTGCAAGGAACTGGTGATTAGTGTTAGAGTTTCCGTGGTGTGTTGAATTTTCCCAGCTCCTAGTGGTCGTCCATCAAGGGCTGCCACCGCCATGGGGGGTGTACATGGAATAAGAGAGATACGGTGGCGATTAGCAAAGTCTTGGTCCATGAAATTTCCAGCAGCACCAGAATCGACAAAGGCTTTGGTTTTAACATGGCGATTCTGAATCACAAGACATACATCTAGCAGTAAAGAAGAAGACAATGGAGCGAGGCTTACCCGGGTGCTGGAGGGTCGTGGAGGTCGGGCTGGACATCTACCGCAGTAGAGGCACAGGCGATTTTTCATCCTCCACTCACGCTCCTCCTCCGTCAAGCGGGTGTAACCAACTTGCATGGGGTCCTCAGCAGCTGAACTTGTGAATTGGGGTGTCGATGATGGAGCACGGCGACCCCTGCGGGAGCGGAGTAAGTGATCCATCTTGATCGCCATATCCATAAATTCCTCCAGGGTCTTGTCCTCATCCTAGCATGTCAGTTCAGCTTGAAGGTCCATTCTAAGGCCTCGACGGTACATAGCCTTGAGGGGCTTTCCTTCCCAGCCTGACTGCGCTGCCAGAGTGCGGAACATGAGCGAGTAGTCAGCAGCAGTAGAAGACCCCTGACGAAGATTTAACAGCTCGCTGGACGCGCTGGTCTGAGCCGCGGGAACAGCAGGAGGTGGAGCAATGACGGCCGCCGCGGGTGGACTCACCTAAGCGGTAGATTGATTGACCGTTGCGGTGAGCGCCTGCATCGACTGCACGAGGTCCTCGGTCATGGCAGTCAGTCTCTCTAGCTGCTGGTGGTGTGCAGCGAGCACCGAAGCCTGCCGTGACACTTCTGACACAACGCTGCATAAAGCCGCTGGATCCTGTTCCGGCGAAGTCTTCTGTAACGAGGACTCAGAGACATGCGGATCCATTCGCAAGGCTTTATTAAGGGTAGTCAACAAACAAAGGTAGTCACCAGAAACAGGAACAGCGTAGATAATGCTCTGGTTTTTCTGCCCCTGAGAGTTTCTCCAACCGATCGCGGCGTATGCGTCGAGCACCTGAGGCCGCTGCCGCGCACCTCTGTCTCTGGTCCTGGTGGTAGATCTGCACCGCTTAAGATGGCTTTGCTGAATGTCCGATCAATCAGAAATAAGTCATTCCTGCTCAGTGAATTATTTATTTATAAAAATCTGGACTTCATGTTGTTGACGGAGACATGGCAACGGAGTATGGAGTTTTCCCTTTTAATCGAGCTCTGTCCTGCGGAATGTTCATTTCTCAGCACTCCTCAGCACTCAGCACTCCTAGGCTCGTGAGCTCTGTCCTGCGGAATGTTTATTTCTCAGCACTCCTAGGCTCGTGGGCCGCGGGGGTGGACTTGCTGTGGTTTTTAAAAAACAGTTAATTTGCCAGTTGATGAACACCAACACGTTCGATCATACTCCTTTTATTGTATTCTTGTTTATCGGCCTCCTGGAACTTTGGGCCCTTTTTTGGACAATTTCACTGACTTTTTATCCTCTATCATTAAGTTGAATAGAGTTATTATTGTCAGTGATTTTAACATTTTGCGTGCATTTTATTTTCAACTCGATTGTTATCTCAAATGACATTGACAGTTCTGTACAGTCGTTTAATGATCACTGCACTTTGTTACTGGATAAAGTGACTCCATTTAAGAAACGGCATATTCCCGTAGTTAATACTTCTCCATGGATAAATGATGCCATTCGCAGTTTCAGACGTGTTTGTCAGAAGACTGAATGCTTGTGGATATCTACGCGGCTTCAAGTTCACCGTCTGCATCTTAAAGAGCTACTGTCTGATTTACATGAGATGATCAAGGAGGCCAGAGCGTTGTATTTTAAAAATTTGATTGTCACCTGTAAAAGGAATCCTAAGACTTTGTTTGACACTATTAACAGCCTTGTGTCTCCTGTTACATCATCTGTTCCTGTGTTTTCTAATGATGATTGTAATAATTTTTTATCTCATTTTGTGGGTAAGGTTATGGCTGTTGGAGCTAGCATTGTACCATCAGCTATCTCCTCTACAATTATTTCAGAGCAGCCCTTTATTTTAAATTATTTTCATTCAATATCTTTAAATGATGTTATAAAGATAGTGTGCACGATGAAACCTTCCCAAAGTCCTGCAGATATTTTGCCTGCTTCGTTGGTCATGAAATCTATTTCATCTGTTGGTCCATTTTTGGTCTAAATTTTTAACCTCTCTCTAAAGTTGGTCCAGGTACCTAGGTGTTTTAAACATGCTGTTGTTCAGTCGCTTTTGAAAAAGAGTAATCTTGATGTTACATTGTTGAATAACTATAGGCCTATCTCTAAAATGCCCTTCATTTCCAAAATCTTGGAAAAGGTTGTAGCACTGCAGTTGAATGATATTTTGGAGACTCATAATATTTATGACAAATTTCAATCAGGCTTTCGTAAAAATCATTGAATCATTGAAACTGCCCTTCTTAGGGTCTCTGATGATATTTTGATGTCCTCAGATGCAGGGGAATGTTCGGTGTTAGTTATGTTAGATGTCAGTGCAGCGTTTGACACTGTGGATCACTGCACTTTGATTAATAGATTACATTCTTTAGTAGGTATTTCGGGATCAGCTTCGGATTGGTTTTCATCTTATCTGTCCAACAGGACTTTTTCTGTATCTGTTGGATCTTTCATGATTGATTCTGTTCCTCTGTCCTGCGGTGTGCCACAAGGTCCTGTGCTTGGCCCTTTGTTGTTTAGCCTATATATGCTTCCTCTAGGCAAGATTATTAACAGTTTTAAAATAATATCTTATCATTTATATGCTGATGACATTCAGCTTTTAATTTCATTCAGACCTGACAGTCTAGATAAACTGTCAGTTCTGCAGGATTGTTTAGTCTCCATTATAAATGGATGGCAAACAATTATTTGCAACTCAATAACAATAAAACTGAAATGATGATCTTTGCTCCTGACAATATTATACCTATGATTAAGCAGGTTTTGGGGTTTTCAGCTACCTCAGATTGCAGCGAAATAAGAAATCTGGGTGTCATTTTGGATAGAGCCATATGTTTTACCAGTCATGTAAAGTCTGTAGTTTCCTCATGTTTTTTCCATCTTAGGAACATTGCTCAGATTAGATCGGTGGTCTCAAGAAAAGAGTTGGAGTTTGTTCATGCCTTCATCTCGTCTCGATTGGACTATTGCAATGTTCTGTATACTTGTTTGAATAAGTCTTCTTTGGAGCGATTACAAGTTGTACAGAATGCAACTGCAAGGCTTTTGACTGGTACCAGTAAGTGGTCTCATATAAGACCTGTACTTAAGGACCTTCATTGGCTTCCAGTCGAATTCAGAGTGCAGTTTAAAATTTGAGTTATCACTTACAAAGCCTTGCATGGTCAGGCACCTTTCTATATTCAGGATCTTTTACATAAACATTCACCGGGTCGGTTTTTAAGGTCTTCTGACCTGGATCTTTTAACTGTCCCTAGAACACGTTTTAAGACTGATCGTGCTTTTTGTTCTGTGGCACCGAGGCTCTGGAACTCTCTTCCATTAGCACTGAGAGCTATGGGTTCTGTTAATTCTTTTAAAAAACATCTGAAGACGCATCTTTTTGGACTTGCTTTTAATTAACAGCAATGGTTGTTTGTTATTATATCTCTGTGGTGATTGGCTTTGTGTTTATGGTGGATCTTTTTGTATGCATGTCTGATCCGTATTTTTGATAGTTTGTAAAGCACTTTGTGACTCCTTGTCTGTGAAAGGTGCTATATAAAAAAATTTTACTTACTTACTTACTTACAATGGCAGGCAGCAGGAATCAGAGTAGAGATAAACAGTCCGGGGTCATACACAGGAAAGCAAACACAGGAGAAAACACTCAGAATTACCACCATAAAGAATGATAAGACTTCGTGATGAGTATGAGAAAGTTCGTGCCTAATATAGGTGGATAATGACTGAGGGAATGAGCAACATCTTTAGCGGAACTCGCAGAAGTACATGGGTATAAAGGGACCGGGTGGAAACTAGAATGCGGGCGAAGGTTCCCGCTGCAGCTGTTCAGAGAGGGCCACAGAGGCGCTATCTGTGACAAATACCCTCTTTCTTCCGAACATGTTTATTATTACATTTCTTGTCATAAATGCCAATACCACCCAGCAACAATGCAGACTCCTTTATATCTTAACCAGTAAGATGCATTAAACCTGTAGGAATAGCTCTAAGAACAGTATTATATAGGAAAGTCATGAATAGTCATGAAGCGTTCATACGACAAGACATTACCCAGGTCGTCAAACAAAGATAAAATGTTCATTATACCTCTATTAAACCAAATAGTAAAAAAAGAGATTTGTTCCTAACAGTTATATTCATATTATTCCACAAACGAGTTTTATGTGGTGAGAAGTTCTGAACATAGCACACCACTTGGAGGGTTTGTCAACTGTAGCAAAAAGAGTATGGGGTGTTGTTTAAGTAAGTGTTAATAATATTTGAGAATAAGGTCTGTCTAGCTGTGGCTAGTTCTACATTAAAAGCATGAAGACTGTCTTTATAGATGCTATAGTTAATTTCAAGTTCCGTCTTCTGCCACAACCGCTCAGATTTTCTGCAATGTCTTTTCATACTCTGAACTGCTGTTGATTTTCTTCATGGTCTGTTTCTGTATTTCTGCCTACAATCTTTTATTCCTGTGGACTCCCTATCTTCCTTGACACACACAACACATTACACTTAGGACGTTAAGTCTATTTAATATGTTTTAAGTGTTATTGAGAACATGTTGCTTAAGCTTTTAAGGTATTGACAACATATTCATTAGGTCATCGGCTGAAGGCAACACGCTTGTTGCTACAGGTTATGTAGGTTTTGACAACATATATTTGTTTTGGTCATTCATTTTCGTTCCAACCCACATACATGTAAAACAACCCACAGCAACAGTGTTAAAGTAGCCCAGATCCACAGGAATAAGCGCAGCATGGGACTTGGCAACACTGCCGTCATGGTTTTTCTTTCTCGTGCCAGCTTGAAGCATATACAATGTCATCTAATACAGCGGCATTGCACATGCAAACTGATCGTTGTATGGCAAGGCACTTCAAAAACTACAGAGAACAGATGCCTCTGCATGTTTTCAAATCACTCTTGTGGTACTTTGATATCATTCGCAGATTGGTCTGTTCGGTACTGCTTCAAGTCAATGTGGGGCACTAACGTAATTAAAAGTCACACTAAAAGTCACGGGGATCGAAGCCAGATGCCCCAAGTGTTGAACTTTGACCACACACCAGTGCAAATTCATGACAATTGTACGCTCCCACAAACACAGCCATTGATTTATAAGCTGGGAAAACTCCCTAAAAACCCCTTATGTGTGACCCTCGGTCACCCTTAGCTATGGACACCATGTGGCATACATTCCTTAGGAAAAGCGGGCACTTCGCCGCTGCCATGGACAAAGGGATAGAGAGTATGTGTGTAGCAAAGGACCCCAATTGTGTTCACTGCTATTAGAAGTAGATATGTAGATCACAAATATTTCATTTATGCACTATGTATGTCGGTGTTTATAATATTGGGTTTATTGTGCATCTGTGTGTATCGTGTATTTGCGTGAGTGAATGAATGAAACGTAATCAGTAGACGATTATAAACGTGTTTGGTATGTACCGAATGTGCAGAATATGGGGAATCTCTTTTCAGGTACGCGTATTCAGTATTTTTGATCAGACGAAAGTTATAAGCTTTATGAAAGTTTATGTATCAACTTCCCGAACACTTGAGTTGAGTTGAGTTGAGTTAATGTATGCACCGCAAGGAACCAGTCAGGGCAAAAGGACCCGCCCGTAACACTGAACAGATTGGAGGACCCCGCTCGTGGGCGGGAACAAGTTCACAGGTTAAGACCTGTGACCCAGAGAACTTTCTGTGTGCTTGGACCATGTGCGTTAACAAAGATGTGAGGAAAACATCTACTTGGTGATCTTTCTCCAAGATCATCACCCAACGCATCAAGAGAGAAGGAACGGCGAACCCAGAGAGAAACTCAGCTGCTCCGCTCTCTCTCTCTCACTTCAAGAACTATGTGAAACAGCTCATCCTTACTGCTAAACTCCAAAGAGCCACCATCATTGCCACAAACTTCTACGAACAGCGTGCAAGGACCTCAAGGACATCAGAAAGCCAATCAGAGTGCACAAAATCACGGAAGACGAGCACATCAGCTGAGTACGGTAACAGAAATGTCCTTTACTTGCTGATGGTGTACTGAAACTGAACTTAAGATAAGTTAAGACCCTCTGCTTGGTAATTTCTCTCTGGTCGTGATTCTAGGAACTAGTAGCAAGTACTTTGGACTTTTAATGAATCATTACATTTTCATCCTCAGACAGTGTATGAAAGTGAATGTTTGTGTGTGTGTTTAGTGTTTGTACAGTAGAATAGTTCCAACAATAAATCGTGTTTTATTATTAAGAATCAGTTGCCTGTGTATTGTGTTCTGGAAAGGTCAAATATTGCACAGATCCTGAGCTACCCTGCTCTTAGACAGAGGGAAACGCTAAACTTTTGCATTAATTCGCTGATCACGAGTTAAGCAAACTGTTTAAAATATACTTATTGTGCTAAACGCTGGACGTATGGGTCAATAGAGTGTGTTTCATATTTCAAATTCATGATAACCATACCTGGTGATTCATTTACATAGATTAACCAAAGAGCTAATTGAACAAAAGAAATTAAACATAAGATTATTCCCCAAAATTGATTAATAAAGAAATTTATTAATTAATACCTAATTAATATCTTACATCAAACACACCTATACATTTCATGGTCTTTGGGAATAATTTCTCTCTCTTGGGAGAAGTAAAATAGTTAAATATGAATAGATTCTGAGATACTGTAAACCAATCAATTTTTAAATTGTTTTGAAAAGAACTGTGATAGGTTAATCTTTTTTTGTCTCCGACCCCAATTTTTAACCCTACATTACTAAGCTTTTAGAAATATTTTTACACACAAACTTTTCCTGTGAAGGTTTCATATTTAGTTTGACAATGAGCAGTTGAAGCCATTTTAGGATGACTTTAGTCAAAACGGCTGAAAAATCGTAAATATAACCACTAGTAATATAATTTTGTAATAATTGATCGTGTTTACTCCTGCGTCACCTTGTCTCTGTGCTCCACAGTAGGCAAGAGTCACAATAATGTCATGTCATAACAATGAACTGGAATATACAAATGAATTTACAAACCAGTTTCATACCATTTTGTGACATAGTCCCAAAATTTTTATCTATTGATTCATGTTTACGGACACAAATTTCCCTTTTCTTAAGTATCACTCAGCACAATTTTAAATTTAATGCATTTCAATATAGAGTAACTTTCGTGCCTGCACCAAAGTTTTCTTTCTTCCAACACGTTAATGTGATTTATTTTTAATCAACCACCATATAATATTTACTTTTTTTTTTTTTTGGTTTAAACATGTTTAAGCACATACAGTAACCCCACCCTAAACCTACTCATTTGTAAATTATATAAAACACAAGATATAAAAAGCACTATTTCTTAAAAAAAAAAAAAAAACGTTTTCCAAAATAAAACAATTGTTTACTGTGCACATTCAAAATTGGCACCTGAGGAAGCAAGTGTCACAGTGAGCGGCTGTACAAACTTGCGCTCGCGCTTCCTCGCGGGCATGGAGAACTTGGAGACAGGAATCAGGATCAAACGTGACATTTATTTAAACAAAACAACAAAAACGAGAAATGTGCAACAAGCTATGCAGAGTGGGACAACCAACACGTAACGTTAACAATCGACAAAGACATAGGACATGGGGCATGAATTTATACAAAGACTAATCAGGACTAAACTCAAGACCTGGATAGACACGGCTGGGAAGGAATGAACATTTATGAGGAAGGCAGGGTTACAAATTGGCAAAGACACGAGGGAACAGGTATGTAAACAAACATAGAGCACATGGACAGAGAAACATACACAGAACATGCCTACGGCGTGACAGCAAGCATTACGTCAACTTTGATCGTAAAATGGCATTGGCTGTCATGTGGATCTTGCCACTGGATCTTGTGTCTTGCAGCTGCGTCGTGTATTTTTTTTAATGAAACATGACTGTGTGCATTCACTCAGCAAGACTATTTCAGCAATAAAACCATACATTTCACTCAGTCTGTTCATACAATGACATTGCATGGCATCGGAAGATTTGGAATGGAACACAAGATGTTTATAATTCTTTTATACTGTTTGTGTTCATTTTTTTCAATAAATACACATGCCTTTACTTACAGTCATGTTAAATAGTTAGGACACCCTGTTGAATTCCATAGTTAGCTTTATCAGGACATAGTTAAGGTCTTAAAGTTTGGAAACTAAAACCTCAGATGAACAACAATACATGGCATATTGCACCATGTCATTGTTGATTTACCAAAAATAACAAAGTTATGACACCCAAGCAGAGGTGGACAAAGTACACAAATCAAGTACTTGAGTAAAAGTACAGATACATACTATAAAATATTACTCCAGTAAAGTACTCCTTTTTCAATTTTACTCGAAAGTACAAAAGTACTTGTTTATTTATGTACTTAATTAAAAACGTACTGATAGATTTATTTATCAATTTTATACAGTCTACTAAATTTTATAAAGCACATATTTTTTTATAATCTTACTGCTCAAAAGACCTGAGATTTTTGACGAGCATGATGTAGTAATGTTCAATGTGAAGCTTACATTACAATGTACCTGAGAGAAAACAGATTTGACCATATAATTTTCACCTGTAAGAAAAAAGTGTTTTGAAGCGTAGGCTATTGTTTTGCAGAACATCACAGAACGTTATATATAACATGAGAATAAGTTAGGAAAAACATTTAAAGGAAAATATTATATTTTCTTTTTTTTCTTCTTCTTAAACCTTGTCTGTGGGCATTACTTCCCACTTTGATAATTACTGTAGTTACCTGAACATCACATTCTTGCTTTTCCCCCCTCAGATGTAATATATCAAAAATATTTGGACATAAAGTTATCTAAAAATGACTATAAATTAGCACCAGCAAGCTTGTTAGCTAAACAATCAGCATTAACGTTACGTTAGATAACAATATTTAGACCTACTTATTTTCAGTATATGGTTATGAATAAACATTCATATCTGTCTACTCGGC
>JAUMHE010024053.1:0-10891 GCA_032359235.1 Enteromius mattozi | reverse complement strand
AACCACTACAGTAGATTAACCTCCGTTACAAAAGCCACGCAGATAGGCCGCTCGTTGTGAGCAAGGCCATTTCATTTCGTGGCCGACATACCCCTGAAGGAGTCTCATCATGAGGAAGTTCTTGGTCGGTATCATCTTGGCCTGCAGCGGCATCGTGGGAGCGCAGGAAAACTACGCGCAATGGTCCTTCTACAAACCCGTGGTCGTGAACACGAAAGCCACCGGCGCGAACGTTTCCACGGATCAAACCGCGTTTCCGCTGCTCGTCCGACTGGGCACGGCGGACTCCGCGATTTTCGCCCAAGCGGGAACCGGGGGGACGAGCCTGCGCTTCACGAAAGCGAACGGCGTGACACGCCTGCCCCATCAGATTGAGCACTGGGACGCGGCGTTGCGCAAGGCGGCCATCTGGGTGCTTGCCGACACCGTCAAGGGGAACGACAGCATCGCTTCGTTGCGGCTGTACTGGGGCAAGGTCGGCGCAGCCGACAGTTCGAACGGTGCCGCAGTGTTCGACACGGCCAATGGTTTCATCTCGGTATGGCATTTGGGCGGAGACTCGACCGTTCCCCGAAGCAATTCCGTGGCAGGCGCTCCCGCCGCGACGCCGGTGAATTTTCCTTCGGGGTATGTGGCACCCGCCGGCATCATCGGCCGGGCGGACACCTTGCGCGGAGGAACGGGAAACACGACGACGGATCATCTCTCCATGAGCGGCTCCGGGTACACGAAGTTCTCCAACTTCACGAACTTCAGCGTTTCCGCCTGGGTATACTCGACCCACACGCCTGCCCAGACCTTCACCGGCGCCCGTTTCATCGAGCTGACCAGCAATGCCACGGGAAACGACCGGTTTTACTTCTCCCACAATGTCGCCACGAATGGCGGCAAGGGCATCACCATGCGGTGGAACACGGGAACCGGCACGAGCAACGGCATCCAAGGGCCGTCCACGGGAGCCGACACCATCGAGGTCGGTGTGTGGACGCACTGGATGACCACGCGGTCGGGTACGGCCACTCCGGTGCTGTACAAGAACGGCAATGTGGTCGCGACCACGGCGGCGACGTCCTCAACATCCGCGATTCCTAACACCGCTCGTGATTTTGCCGCCCTCGGTCGCTCTTTCAGCAACACGGATCCCGTGTTCTCCGGAAAACTGGACGAAGTGATTCTGGCGAACGCCTCTCGTTCCGCCGACTGGGTCAAGCTGGCTTTTGAATCTCAAAAATCGACCGCATCGGCAGTGACCTTGGGCGCCACTCAAACCCAAACCATCGTTCCGGTCGCCCTTGCGAACCTGCGGTATGTCCCGGGGAACACGGCGACCAACGACACGCTGGTCTTCCAGACTGGCGTGGCAAAATCCGCGCTCCCCTCCTTTGACGGCGGCCCGGCCGATAGCATCCGTATCATCGGCACCTCCACCCTGCCCGCCGGCGTGACCTTCAACGCCTCGACGGGCGCGCTCTCCGGAACGGCGACGGCGACCTTCGCCGCCGCGAGCCGCACGATTCGCGTATACGGAAAGTTCGGCGGCAAGGACAGCACCTCGCGCGTCGTGGTGATTTCCTCGGTTTCCGGTCCCCTCGCCAACTTCAAGTACAACCCGGACACGACGACGTACACGACCGGCCTCGCGGTGACCAACGCCCCGAGCTGGACGGGTCGCGCGCCGACCAAGTTCCAGGTGACGGCGGGTGCGCTTCCGGCGGGCCTGTCCCTGGACACGGCGACGGGTCTCATCACGGGCGCTCCGACCACGGCCGCCGCCGCCGCGAACGTGACGGTGCGCGCCACCAACACCGCAGGCCCGGACACGGCCACGCGGACGCTGCGGCTGACCGTCGCGGCGGAGAGCTATGGCACCTGGGCCCAGCGCGACACACTCTGGCTCAACACGCAGCCCGGCGGCGCGGGCACCACGACCAACGTGCTGAACTTCCCGGTGCTGATCCGACTGGATTCGGCGGGGGGCTTCTCCTCCGTGTTCACGCAGTCCTTCGGACAAGGCGCGGACCTGCGCTTCACCAAGGCGGACAACGCCACGCGCCTGCCCCACCAGATCGAGCAGTGGGACAGCGCGGGCAAGCGCGCCTCGGTGTGGGTGCTGGTGGACACGGTGCTCCCCAATAGCCGGACGCAGGTGGTGCGGATGCTGTGGGGCAAGGCGGGGGCGCAGAACGCCTCGCACGGCCCTTCGGTGTTCGACACCGCGAAGGGTTTCCGCGCGGTGTTCCACTTCGGCGAGGGTGCCGGCATCGACACCGTCAATGACGCGACCCAATACCGCTTCAAGGGCGTTCCGGGCCGCACGGCGACCACCTACAGCTTCCCCGAGGACACCGCCGGCGCGGTGGGCCGCGGCCGCCGCTTCGGCGTGACCTCGCCGGCCACCACGGTGAACAGCGCGGGCAGCTACTTCACGGTCCCGGGGTCGGCGTCGCCGCTGAACTTCCCCGAGGGCGGCCCCTACACGCTGTCGACCTGGGTGATCGTGCGGAACGCGGGCACCTCCAAAACCTTCGTGTCCAAGAGCGACCGGGCGTACAGCCTGGAGTTCCGCAACACGGGCGCGGACTGGGAGTTCGCCGAGCACAACACCACGGCGGGCGGCTGGGTGGTGGCGGGCTCTCCCGCGGCCACCGCGGGCGCGGGCGGCGCCTCCACCATCGACGTGTGGACGCACATCACGGGCGTGCGCGGCGGCGGCACCAGCGTGCTGTACGTCAACGGCGTGGCGCAGACGCAGGCGCTGCGCACCGACGCCAACACCAACGCGCACGTGACGAACGTGGATCTGAACATCGGTCGCGCGCCGGACAACAACACCAGCACCACGCCGCGCTACTACTGGCGCGGGGTGCTGGACGAGGTTCGCGTGGCGAACGTGGCACGCTCGGCGGACTGGGCGAAGCTGGAGTACGAGAACCAGAAGGCGAACCAGACCTTGGTCACCACGGTTCAGCCGCCGGTGGGCATCGCGTCGCACGTCGCGCGCACGGAAGGCTTCGGGGTGACGGTGAAGGCGCACGGACGCGGGCTGCTGTTCCGTCTGCAGGGGCAGGACGGACTGGCGGGTCGCGCCACGCTCACGTTGCTCGACATGGGCGGACGCGCGGTGTGGAACGGAACCTTCGACAAGGGAACGCTGGCGTGGGACGGCCGTTCCACCACCGGTGGCGACGTCGCTGCGGGCATCTACTCCGCCCGCCTCACCGTGCTTGCCACGCAGGGACGCGCAGTTCAGGTGCTCGACCGCCGGGTGCCTTATCCGAGGTAGCGCGACCCGGTAACGCGTTCCCCGAAACGAACCCAACAAAAAGCCTCCCCGTCCGAAGGATGGGGAGGCTTTTTTGCGACCTCGGAGAGAGCCCCTAAAATCGGCCGATCGATTCTCCGAAAATACGACGACTCGTAATCAAACTTGGCCGGTGCGTGCCGACAAGTCCTTGACCTTGTCCTCGTCCACCTCGATGCCCAGCCCCGGGCCTTTGGGAATCCGGACGCGACCGCCCACCACCTTGAACGGCTCCTTGAGCACGCTCTCGCCCAGGAACTGCGGGCCGTTGAGCGCAGCGGGCTTCTTGAGGCCGAACGCTCCGTACAGATTCAGCGTGGCGGCCAGCGAGATATCGGGGTCGGTGAGACCGCTGCCCAGGAACAGGAGTTTGTGCTTCTCGAGCAGGCGCAGCTGCGCGACGGCGGAGGTGAGGCCGCCGCAGCGCGAAGGCTTCATGGCCACGCCGTTGATGCACTTCAGATTGATGAACTCCTCGACCTCGGCGGGCGACACGCAACCTTCATCCATCAGGATGGGAAGCGCGCCCTGCTTTACGAGGCGCTGGTAACCCGCGAGGTGCTTGGGGTGCAGCGGCCCTTCGAGCACGGCCACGCCCGCATCGGCGAGCTTGGGCGCCATCTCAAGCGCGGCCGCCACGTCGTAACCACCGTTGGCGTCGGCCCACAGGAACCCGTCGGGGACCATCTTCTTGACCAGCTTGCACATCTCGATGTCGAATTTCTTGTCGGGCGCGACCTTCACGTTGAAGTTCTCGTAGCCGCGCTCGCGGCCCTTGGCGATGATGCCCTCGATGTCGCCGATGACCTTGGGATTGAGCGTCCAGCTCAAGAGCAGATCATCGGGAGTGGTGCGCCCCCACAGCTCCGCCACGTTCTTGCCCTGCACCTTGCCGATGATGTCGTGCATGGCGATGTCGAGACCGGCCTTGGTGATGGGGTACGAGGTCGAGAAGCCGTCGGCGATCTCGTAGTTCATCACCTTGTGCGCGCCCTCGAGGTCGAAGACGTCGCGGCCGATGAGGATGGGAATCAGGTAATTCTTGAGCGTGGACACGGCGCCCTCGAGCGTTTCGCCGCTCCAGCGCGGAATGGGCACGCTCTCCCCCCACCCCACCGTGCCGTCGCTGGCGGTCATCTTGATGATGACGGACGGGCGGCCCGGGAGGCCGACGGGCGCCTCGAAGAACTTGAAGCGCATGACCATCGGGTAACGCACCGGAAAAATCTCGATGCGCGCGATGGTGATGCCGGAGGGCGCGGGGGCGCTCCCCGCGGCCTCGGCTGCGAAGGGGGTTCTCATGGCGATCATCCCGGTGGCGGCGGCCAAAGCCGCCGTCTTGGTGAACTCGCGACGGGTCATTTCCATGGCAGGCTCCAGTCGGGCGGCACGGCCGCCCGCGATGCGGTCAGATGCCGAACGTGATGGCGACGACGTAGTACCAGTCCTTGGGCGTGCGCATCAGGCTCGGGCCCGTCCAGTATCCGCCTCCGAGCAGGCCGTCCTGGGCGCGGAAGTGATCGTTGGCGATCTGACCGCGAAGGGACATTCCGGTGATGATCTGCTTGACGGCGTACACGCTCCACTTCCAATCGTCGCGCCGGTTGCCGTTCGGATCGCGGAACAGGATGCTGTAACCGCCGGGAACGCCGTACTCCCGAGGAACCGCCAAGCCGCCGCCGCCGCCCGTCTGGTTTTGAACGTTCGGATCGTTCGAGTGATAGGTCGGCAGCTGCCAAAGCTGTTGGAAGCCGAAATCATCCGGGTTGGTGTTCTTGAAATACTCCACTTCAAAGGAGAGCATGTCCAGAAGTTTGAACGTGGGCAGGTTGACGCCCAACATGATGGGCATACGCTCGCTGCGCTTCTCGTACATGCCCGGATAATTCTTGATGCCCAGCAGGGCGATTTCACCGTAGACTTTCAAATCGTTCGGATTCAGGGACTCGAACGGCATGACTTTCTGGATATTGAACGAGGCGCGACCCATCAGCTTGATGGCCTTGGTCTCGTAATACCCATCCAGATTCGCCCTTCTCAGGGAGTCGGCGTTCAAGCCCAAGGCGTCGGCGACGATCCCGACATCACCCCAGCTCGCGACCATGTCCGTTCCCGGGTTGATGCGCACCGTGTCCCCGCTGAACGGGTGGATGGTCACGATGGTATCCGGAGCGGTGAAGCCGTAGTAGGCGGTCCGAATTTCCCGGGGATTGGTGATTTTCCCCTTGATGGGGAGATAATGGTAGAAGGCGATGCCGCCCCCGATCTGCAGCGGGCCGTTGTTGTACTCCACCAAATAGCTCGGCGTGAAATCGCCCGCCGGCCGGAAGTCGCGCTCGTTGGTGAGCAGGAAGCTGTGTTTAAGCGCGCCGTCCAGCTGGTTCAGGCTGAACTCCACGCCTTGCGCGCGCACGAAGGCGTTGTCCGTAATCGCCCAGCCGCCGGTGAACGCAAAGGTCGGATAGGCGCCGGCGCGGAACAGGTACTCGCCGAGGTTCTTCGCGTCGGGGTTGTATTTGTAGGGGAAGTAACCGATTCGCAGCGCGCCCCAAGAGTGGTTCGGGTCGCCGAACTTGTAATGCGCTTGCGCCTGCGTGATGCCGGGGCCGAACTTGGTGCCCAAGGTGGTTCCGAAGTTGTTGGGCACCGACGGAAACACGGAATAAAACACGCCGCCTGCGCCGACCTTGATATTCAACCGCCGGTTGACGACGACCTCCTGGGTCAGGCTGACGCCGATTTGCGAGATGTACTGCTCGTCCGGATCGCCGTCCGGCGGCGCAGCCCCCGCAGGCGAGCCCTGGACTATCTGCCCGGTCTCGATTTTGGTGCCGATGACGAGAGGCTTCCGCTCGATGGTGTCCTGGGAATAGGCACCGGCAGCGGCGAATAAAAAGCTGGTGACGAGGAGATACCGGGGGTTTCGCATTTGATGATCCGCCTTTCGGGGGAGTGGCAGGAAAAAATGGAGGGAGCGCGACGGAAGTACCCCGTCACGCGAACGGTCCGGCGAACTTAGAGCAGAATGACTTTCCGGGTGTAGGGCGTCGTCATGTCAGCCGTAACGACCTTCACGTAATAGACTCCCGGCTGCCGGATTTCGGAAAAACGGTATTCTTCCTTCCCTTGCCCGCGACGCGAGACCACCTTCGCGCCCGTGGTGGTGAAGATCTCCACGCTGTGCGCGCCGGGTTGCGTGAAGGTGATTTTGAATTCGTCCACGCGCACCTTTTCCGTGAGCTCCCCGAGGTTGCCGACCTTGATGAAGGTCGGCGTCACGCAGGCGCCCGCCTTCTGGTGGGTGGCCTTGGGGCTGTATTCGACGTAATTGGAGTCCTTACAGCCGTCGTACCCGGCCAGGAACCGCATGTTGGAAATGAAGCTCCGGTTCATGAAGCTGCGCAGCGCGGTGTTCGTTGTGGCGGAAATCACATTGGTGTGGTACATCCCGTTCAGCGAGAAGCGCCCCCCGCCGAATTCACGGAACCAGGCGACGGGTTTGTCCTCGCCCGCGGTCATGTTCCAACCCGAGGTCGGAAATGCGGAACGCTTCGTCGTCCAAACCATTTTCGTGCCCGGCGTGCCGCGCACGTTTCCGGTGTACACGTACCACTCGTCGCTCCACGAATACGACTGGTTGACGGTGTCCGGAGACCCGGGGCCGTAAGCTTGAGGGAACCCTTCGGCATCGAGCCAGACCGGGCCGGTGGTGGTGCCGGCGTAGGTGTCATACTCGCGACCCATCATCGTCCCCCACCACGTCCAACCCGAGTGGCGCACGCATTGGTGGAAACACGCCAAGCCCTTGTTGCCGTTCTCGTACCACGCCTGAATGCGATCCGCCGTCGCCTGCGCGGGGCTGAAGAACTCCATCATCCGGTACACGTTGTACCAGACCATCACGTCGTAATTGGCGAGGTTGGTGGCGGTGAGCGGAGCCTGACTGGTGCTCAGGTTGAACGTGTCGACGCTGATGCCGCTGTCGGCCATGATCTGCGCCATCCATTTGAAGTTGACGGGGGTCGTGCTGTTGTGATCCGAACCCCAGTTGCCCTTCATCAGCGAAAACTTGGCCGTCTTCATGCGCGACGTGACCGTCCCTTCGGCGTGCGATGCCGTCGCGGCGAAGGCGAGCATCAGGGCAACGCTCGCGAAGAACGTCCGATGAAATGCGCGGTGAGTCTGTGACATGTCGTTCTCCCTCATTCCCGAAATCCGTGAAACTTCCGTTCAGAAACGCGACGCCGTTGCGGCGAAGCGCCGTCCGTCCGCGGCCGTCGCCTCCAGCACCGAGAGTCCGCCGCCCAGCGAAGCCGTCGGCACCAGAAACTCATAGCGCCCCGCCTCCACCGCGTGCGACGCGACAACGCGGCCGCGCGTGTCCAGAACCCGAAGCTCGTACGCGCCCTCGACGGGCGAGCGCACCAGCACGCCGTCGTGACGAACCTTCACCATCAGGCCGCTTCCCATTCTGGAACCGGGCGCATCCCGACGCGAAATGGCCGTGGAGTTCCCCACGTCCTCGCCGGGTCCGAACTTGTTGAGCGTGTACCATGCCACGCCGCCGCCCAAGCCGTCGCCCCACATGGCACGGCCGGAAGAGGCCGCCACACCGGTCACGTTGATCTGGACCAGCGAACCCCATGTCCTGTCCTCGACGCTTCCCGGAGTCGTCGCGGCCGGACGCTGCAACAGGCCGGTGATGGTCAAAGTCGCCCGGGTCTTATCGCCGTTCAGTGTCACGTTCGACACCGTCAGCGTCGAGGTTCCGGCGGCGTAGCCCGAACCGTAACCGGTCGTGGTCGACTGAACGCTGACACCCTGACGCACGGTGAAGTTGGAAGGCGCCGCGGAAACGATCGGCTCGGTGAACTCGATTTCCAGTTCGGTCGCGCTCTTGGAACGAACCGCCTTCATCTCGAAGACGATGGAGTCGTTGGGAATCAGTCGCGCCAGACCGCCCAAGGTGGTGCCGGAGAACCCGTGCGAACCTTGCGAGGCATCACCCGGCGAGTTGCCTCCGCCGACGTACACGTACCCGTCGGGGCCGTAGGCCATCTTGTTGGGGTTGGCGCGGAAGTCGGACAGCAAGCCCGGAATCGCGGCCGCGCTGCCCGCGCCGGTTCCGACGCCGAAGCCTTGGCTGAACGGGAAAATCGCGCCCTGATAGACGTACTTGCCGGGAGTTGTCGTGGCGATCTTTTCCACAAAGACCCGGTTCAGTCCCGTGGTGTGGTTCGTTCCCACCAGCATCTGGTTCTTGAAGCGTCCGTCCTTGAGCGTCAGCATGCCCGTCGCCACGCGCGCCACGGTGGGGTTGCTCGCCGTGCCGCCCGTCGACGCGCTGCCGTAAGGGAAAATGATCATGGGGGGCTGCCGGAACCCGTTGTCGAACGGGGTCTTCAGGTGGCCGAAGAAAGCGCCCTGCTCGATGTGGAAAATCGCGGACGCGGGCATGAAGCTGCCTTGGTTGTCCGTGTACATCATGATGCTGTCGGGTCCCCACGCCATGGCGATGGGATTGCGGATGCCCGCGGCGACCGTATCCACGACTTGTCCGCTCATCGAAATCTTGTAGACCGTGCCCTTGCCCCGATACAGATTCGCATCCGTGAACTCGGAGGTGCCGCCGGGAATCAGGCCCATGCCGACCAGAGCATACAGGTATCCGTTCCGGTACAGCGGTCCGGCCGTCCAGGTCCGATAACCCGAACCCGTGGACAGGGTGTTCACATAGCCGAGAACGCCCTTGAAGAGCGTCGTCTTGGTGTAGGTTCCGCCGCCCGCGGGGGTCAACTTGGTAAGCCCCTCTTCGTTGTCGACGACGTAGAGGGTTTCGCCCACCGCGACCGCGCCGGAGGGCATCTGGTATCCGGTGGAGACTTGCGAAAAAGTCACGGTGGCATTGCTCGTGGCACCCGGAATGCCGGAGAGAACATAACCGTGCGAAACACCGAGGCGATTGGCGTTCGTTCCACCCGCCGCATTACCGCTCATGCTGGCGATGAAGAGCTTACCGTCGGGAAGAAACGCCATGCCGCCCACGTTGGGCGCCACGTTCGCGCCCGAGGTCGCCATGCCCGTGGGCCGCATGCTCACGATGCTGTATCCCGGATGCATGCCGGGCAACAGATAGAACGGCCGCTGCGCGTGCGTCCCCACTGCGAACAGGGATACGGCCAAAGCCGGAAACAGGATGCGGGTTGAAAGCTTCATGCCAAACTCCTTGTCGATCCACGGAGAAATCCCAACCTTGGAATCGACCCCATTATCATACCCCTGAATGGCATTTTTAGCGCATGAATTTGTGTTTTTTCGTGATTTTAAGGGGATTTACTGGGATATAATCACCGCTTTACGTTAATTCGTCGTATTTGATTTACCTGCACAGTATGCGAAAAAATCCAAAGTGAAAAGGTCGCCGCAGGCCGGGGCACAGACACCCAACGTCCGGGGAAAAAGTCGATTCTGGTATCTTGAAGGAAACCGTAAACCCGGGGGATTAAATGCCGCATCAGACCGCACCGGACAACCGAACACAGAGCCGACTTGTCCGGGATCCCGTCTGTGGCATGGATGTCGATCCGACCCGTTCCCAATCGTTCGAATACGCCGACAAGACCTGGTTTTTCTGCTGTGGGCATTGCCTCGCCAAATTCCGCGGGGACCCGGAACGGTATACGGCATTGGGTGCGACATTGGGCGCGGGAGAAGCGCGTCGAAATCCGGCCCCGAACGAAGGAATGCATCAGGGGGTTCCCCCTGCGGGCCCAACGTCATCCGGTGATTCTGCGCAAGCCGTCTACACCTGTCCGATGCACCCGGAGGTGCGTCAAATGGGACCCGGAGCCTGCCCCAAGTGCGGCATGGCCCTCGAGCCCGTCGACATCACCGCCGAAGCGGAAGCCAATCCCGAACTTGAGGACATGACGCGTCGCTTCCGCGTCAGCCTTGTGCTGACGGTTCCGGTGTTCCTGCTGGCGATGGCGCACATGCTGCCCGGCGCCGCGCATGGCCCCTTGGGCTCGCCGCTGCGCGGCTGGCTGGAGTTCCTCCTCGCCGCGCCCGTGGTGATCTGGGGCGGTCGCCCGTTCTTCGATCGCGCGTGGGCCTCACTCAAGCTGCGCAGCCCCAACATGTTCACCCTTATCGGGCTCGGCACGGGCGCGGCGTTCGGATACAGCGCGTTCGCGCTGCTCGCCCCCGGACTCTTCCCCGCCGCCATGCGCGACGCGCACGGCTACGTCGGACTTTACTTCGAGGCGGCGGCGGTGATCGTCACGCTGGTGCTCCTCGGACAAGTCCTCGAGTTGCGCGCCCGCGCGCGCACGGGCGCGGCGGTGGCGCAGCCAGGAGATGAGGAGGTGCGCGGCGGCCATGAGCAGGATGGTTCTGCCCATGCGCTCCACACTGTGCCGCGCCACGACGTGCGCGATCTCATGGCCTAGCACAGCTGCAAGCTTGTCCTCGTCTCTGCCCACAAAGTGCAGGAAGCCTGCGCCATATTGTATGTGTAACTCGTTGTATGTGTAAAGTTACAGGCTTAACTCCATATTATGGCTCATGTACCAACTCGTTGACAGGTTATTG
>JAUMHE010024052.1:0-10893 GCA_032359235.1 Enteromius mattozi | reverse complement strand
AAATGTGCATGATATGATAATCGTACATGTCAATATCACAATAAACCGCCATACCGGTATACCGTTACAACCCTAGTCCCAACTGACACCTTATTTGCATGTTTTATGACTGAAGAATCTGTGTAGTTTTGCCCACAGTGCAGTAAAAATGTAGTGTAAATCATTGTTTGGGGATTAACGAGCAGATCATTTTGATACCAAGAAAGAAACATCTAGACAATATGACATAAGAGATAGTCATAAACAGGCACGGTCAATCGACAGCAAACAGAGCAATGGAGAAATGGCAGAATCGAGGTTGGGGTACACAAGCAGAGATTGGGGCAGGCAGCAAACAGTCAGAGAATAATAAACAGTCCAAATCAGCAACGGGAGAAAACAAAACACGGGAAAGGTAAGCTAAGTAGTGATAGCCTGAGCAAATCAAGACTTCGCAGTGAGTGTGTGTTTGGTTGTGGCTTTTATGCTGGATGTAATGAGTGAATGGGTGAAGGCTCCCTCTGGTGGTGCAAGAGATGGCTTTATAAAGGTAAAAATGCCCATAAAATATAAAGGATTAATTTACGTCAGTGTGAATTAAAATAATAGTAGTAATAGAAAATATATATTCTTGTTTAATAATTTTAGACACTTAAAAAATACTATTACTGCACACTGAAATGGTTTTAAACTTGGGACTGGTAAGCAAATTACATTTTTAATCTAATTGCATGATGTGGCGATTAATTAATTTAATTAATCTAATTAATCTCAAATTAACCGCATAACAAATTTGGCTGGGAAATTAATCCCAAAAGATAATTTAAAGTCATTGTTGTGTAAAGCATCAAACTGACTTCAAATTTAAAATCAGACTCTTGGCCATTGGTAGAGTTTCCATTCTAAAAGAATAATGCCTTTCTTTCTTTTAGTATATAATTGTCACGATCAAGCTGGAGGTGCCAGCCCAGCTCACTGGTTGGCACTCCAGCGTCAGACTAACTCTGTGTTTTGTGTTTGTTTTCAATCTTGGACTCTCATCAATGAACTCATGTCTCCGCCCATCCTATATGTTGTCATGGTTTCCCATTCATGTCTCCGCCCCCTCATCTGTTGTCATGGTTTTTTACTCAAGTCTCCACCCAGTTGCCTAATCAGTGTGTGTATTTAGATGCCCGTTTGTCTCTGTATTATCGCTGAGCCTTGTGTGGATATTCCCCTATGTAAGCGTTCTGTGTTTCCTTGTCTTTGTATATTTTGGATTTACTGTTACCGACCTTGCCTGTCTACGACCTTTGCTCACGTCTCTGCCTTTCTGGACTCTGTTTGCCGTTTGCTCGACTCCCCGCTTTGTATTTGGATTTATCTTTTGCCTCTGACACCTCCGTAAGCTGTTATCGACGCCGCCTGTTTTCACCCTGTTTGTAAGTCATTCATTAAAGTATTCTGCAAATGGATTCGTATGCCTCACGTCTCGTTCATGACAGAATTATCAGCCCTATACAATCCAGCGAATACTCCCACGAACATCCCGTTCACGATCGGGATGGTGTTTGATTTTCCAGCGGGGTCGTTGCATAGAGGATTATGTCGGGGAATTTATTGCATACAGCCACTTTGTTCGGGCAGACGAGGAACAGGTCAAGGACTGTTTTTTAATGGGGCTCGACCCGGAAATCCTCTACGGTCTGTCTGAGGAAAACCCGGCATGGACTCTCGCCAAGGACTGTGGGTCAGCTTTCACTGTAGGAGAGGTGAATGAGGAGGTTCATAATCGCAGCAATGGGCGACGAAACCACCGGCCAGCGATGGTAACACTTGAACCGCTGCCTCAGCCAAAGTCAGCAGACAAGATGGCCACCCTACCTCAGCCAACGTCAGCACTCAAGATGGCCGCTCTGTCCCAGCCAAAGTCAGCAGATAAGATGGCCGCCGCTCATGAGTCCTCACTCAAGATGGCCGTCGATCCCGAGTTTGCACACAAAACGGCCGCTGCTCCCGAGCCCGCGCGCAAGATGGCTGCCGTTCCCGAGGCCGTGCACAAAGGGATCGTCACATCTGAGAAGCCAGGAGGCTACCATCAGATGCCCGGCTCTTGTCTCGCGATTCGCGAACTCCGTTCCAGACATCGGCACGGTATGAGGGTCATTCAGTGCCAGTACCCGAAACTTCCCTCAAAATGGCCGCTTTCTCAAAGTCACAGTCCACGAGGCCTCAGAAGCCCAAGTCCTCCCCCACCATTGTTGCCACGCCCGTTGTCCCCGGCGTGGAGGGTGACGTCACTGAGGATGCCGGGTTCGCTTACAGGCCTGCAAGACTGTTCTTTAAATTAACGGACCCTCCATTGGCTTCTTCCAGAAGCTCCGACCTTCTTTTCCCCAGGCCAGTTCCAGAGCCTCATCCAGGTGAAGCATTGTCAAGTCCAGTCCCCGAGTCACGGCCAGGAGTGTCGTCTGAAATCCTCTCGGTTCCCAGCCCGCAGATAACGGGTCTCAACCCCGTAGCACGGTCCAAGGAGCCGTGTCTAACACTGTCGGTTTCGGTTACACGGCCAAGAGAGCTGTGTGAAATCCTTGCGGTTACCAGTCCGCATCAATCGGGTGCCAGTCCTGAGTCACGGTCCGAGGAGCCGTGCAGTGAGGTGTCGGTTCTGGTTTCACGGCCAGGAGTGCCGAATGAGATCCTCGCGGTTTCCAGTCTGCATCTGTCGGGTGCCAGCCCCGAATCTCGGTTCGAGGAGCCGTGTTCCAAGTCGGTCTCGATTTCACGGCCAGGAGAGCCGTCAGAAATTCATGCGGTTCCCAATCCGCAAGTGTCTGGTTCTAGCCCTGAGGTCCGGTTCGAGGAACCGACCGAAATGTTGGTCTCGGTTTCACGGCCAGGAGAGCTGACAGAAATCCTTGCGGTTTCCGGTCCACAAATGTCGGGTCCTAGCCCCGAATCACAATCCGAGGAGCTGTCAGAACCATTGGTCTCGACCCCTGAGGTTCCGCCAGCGGCTGCACACCCTCCGGAGAGGTCAGTTAACTCTTCAGAGGTTCCGCTGGTGGCTGCACAACCCTCAGATCCAGTTGCCCACGCTCAGGTGCCTTTGGTCTGCCCGGTCTCAATTATTGAGGTTCCGCCAGTGGCTGCACACCCTCCGGAGAGGTCAGTTAACTCTCCCGAGGTTCCACTGGTGGCTGCACGACCTCCAGGTCCAGTTCTCCAAGCCTCAGGGCTTTTGTGCTGTCCGGTCCCAACCACGGAGGATCCACTAGCGGTCGCACGACTCCCGGGGATGTTGACTTCGGTTATAGAATCCTCAGGGGTTCCGCTGGTGGCTGCACATTCTCCGACTTGGCCCGGTCAGACCAATAATGTATCTCTGCTATTCTGTGCAGGCTGGTTCCCTGATCTGCCCAAATGGGCCTCTCCTCCCTCTGCGCTGCCCAGGTGGGCTTCGCCCTGGAGGGCGTCTCCGCCGTCTGCTCCGCCTTGGTGGGTCTCGCCGCCGCCTGACCCGCCCTGGAGGGCCTCTCCTCCGGCTGATCCACCTGGGTGGGTGTCTGCACTGCTCAAATGGACTTCTCCACCATCTGCCCCGCCCTGTTGGGCATTCCCTCCGGCTCCTACACATGGGTGAACTAGATTGTCAGCCGGCGAACACTGTGAAAGTATAGCTCCCACTCCCACTTCCGATGTGTCCACCTCAACAATGAAGGGTCTAGATGGATCAGGGGTGGTGAGGATGGGTGCTGAGGTGAACAGCATCTTTAAACGCTTGAATGCATCCTCCGCAGCTGTAGACCAAACAAAACTAATTTTGGCAGCGGTATAGCCGTGACCAGAGCGGCTTCTTGACTGAAATTGCGAATAAAACACCTATAAAAGTTTGCAAAGCCCAGAAATCTTTGAAGGGCAACTCATGAGTCCGAAACCGGCCATTCAAGAACTGCGCGCACACTGGTGGGGTCTATTCTAATTCTATTCTAAAGGAACCGAGCTGACATGAAAAGCGCCTTTACGAACAACCGGTTCTCCAACAGCCGTTGGAGAACTCAGCGAACATGCTGAACATGTTCCTGATGGAAAGCGGAGAAAATCAAAATATCATCCAAATAAACAAAGACAAAAATATTCAGCATGTTACGAAGGACATCATTTACAAGGGCCTGAAATACAGCTGGTGCGTTGACTAGACCTAACGGTAGGACCCGGTATTCAAAGTGGCCGAGCGGAGTGTTAAATACGGTCTTCCATTCGTCCCCCTCTCTGATACGTACCAGATGGTAAGCATTGCGAAGGTCTAATTTAGTAAAAGTCTTTGCTAGCGAATCTTTGCTTTGATCTTGAAGGCTGATGACATCAATGGCAACGGGTATCTGTTCTTTATAGTGATGTCGTTCAACCCGCGATAATCTATGCACAGGCGCAAGGATCCAACCTTTTTCTTTACAAAGAAATACCCAGCGCCGGCGGGTGAAGTAAAAGAAACAATAGTACCTGCTGCCAGGGACTGGGACAAATATGTCACTAAAGCCTTACATTCAGTGGCAGACAGAGAATAAAGACGACCGCGCGGCGGCGTACTACCGGGGATAAGGTCAATGGCACAGTCATAAGGACGATGGGGAGGCAGGGAAGCGGCCCGGGACCGACTGAACACCGCTCGCAGATCATGATACTCCTTGGGGACACATGACAAATCCCCGGGTTCCTCCTGTAAGACAGAGATAGAAGACACAGAAGGGACAGCAGACACAAGACATTTAACGTGACACGAAATCCCCCAAGACATAATGGAATTCTCCTTCCAGTTAAATTGAGGATTATGTAAGACTAACCATGGGTGCCCCAGAATGACAGGGGTAAGTGGAGAGTTAAAAATAAAAAAGGAAATTGTCTCTTGGTGATTCCCAGAAACGGTTAAATTCACTGGAGCGGTGACTAAATGAACCTGAGCAAGAACCTTACCATCTAAGGCATACATTACAAAAGGCTCAGAGAGTTCTTGAACAGGGATATCATGCTGTTGAGCCCACAGGGAATCAAGGAAATTCTCCTGCACACCTGAGTCAATCAAAGCAGAGCAGGTATGAGCCACACCCCCATAGTGAAGAGTCACTGATAGGGACGTTTTTCCCCCTGCCGCAGAGATGGGATAGCGCTCCCCAGTACTCCCCCGCCTTCTGGCGAGCTCTGGCCATTTACTGGACACTGTGCGACGAAATGACCCTTCACGCCACAGTACATGCACAGAGACCCCTCTATGCGATGCTGACGCTCCTCAGGGGAAATGCGAAGGCCTCCGAGCTGCATGGGTTTGGCGTTGGGGAAGGTAGTCAGGACAGGTGAGGTGGCTGAAATTCCTTCATTGTCAGAACGTGTTAGTTGCGTACACTGGCGCCGGTCGAGTCACGCGCCTTTCCACTCAGGAGGGAAAGGACAAAGCAATGCAAGCCCGGTCCTGGGTATAAGTGTGTGGTTGAAGGGAGAAGACCAGTGAGGAACGCCCGACGTTCAGCTGCTCACTGCGTGCAGCGATAGTCTTTCAAAAATAAAGTCTTTTAAATAGATTCTCTCCAAAGCGCTAGCTACGGAGAGCTTCTCGCAGTAGATACAAAGCACCCAGGTCAGGATACGGTTGGCTTCTGCACACAAAAAAACATTTACGATAGGCACAACAACGGGAGGAGGCTGGACAGGACTGGACATGACAGGAATAACACACAACCCATGCTGCACTCTCAGACATAATAATCTGGCGAAGAATGCCAGGGCAGATGGAAGGAAGTAAGAACGCCAATTAGCGCAGAAACGAAGACAGGTGCCACTTCAATCAGCAAGTGCGCAATAGGTAGCAGCTGAGAGTCTGACAAGACAGCACAGGGGGAAACACAGGAGGAAAACCCCTAAAATCAAACCTGGCTCATGACAGGATTAGTCAATAGAGTGTATTCTTTGTTTTGAATCAGAGTAATCATATCAATTTGAATCCTTGAGATTAATTTTCCTAAATGAAACAAAAGAGCTAATTAAAACAAATAATTATTACTTTAAGGTAAATCCCCTAAAACCCTACAGAATTGGTGGAGGAACGCAGGGCATAGATCTTGACTTTCAATTCACAATATCAAAGTAATTTGTGTGTTTTGCTATTTTATCCGAAAAATAGATCAGACAGAATTGTTGAATTACTGTACTTTTTTGTGACATTCTCAACGGGCGAATGAATTTAGCAACGTGAGTTGTTTTCTTTTAAAGAATTATGCTGCAGTAATTAAAGAATTGTCTTCCGAGACAACTAAGTCACTTAAAGAGTGCACTACCCTGGTAGTAAAGCTTAGAGTAGCTTACTAATGCTTGATTGCCATTTATTCCCTAAAACTAGTGAATTTAGAGCGTGCTGCTCAGAGAGGGTGTCCGAACGCGTGGTGTGGGAGATTGAAAAGTATTGTGTTAAGTGAGTTCAGGCCCGCCGCGGTCGCAGTAACGTTATCGTTTTATTGCAGTAAATCTGTAGAAGTTGCCTCACTCTAACGAGTGAAGTTGTAAAGTGTTATAAGATAAATTATATTTTGTGCCTTGTTGGGTTCCAGCATGAAATGCGCCATCATTTCATGTGATATCTGCAATGTTGCCATAGTAACAATCCAGAAGTCCTAAGAAACCTTTTCCGGGTTAACTTTTAAGTGCGCAAGCGCAATCCGCCGGCACCATATTTGAACGTTTGTAAACAGATGGAAACCTAAGCTGAGCTGAAGGTAAGCTAAAGCTAAGCTAAGCTAAGGTAACTGAAACTCATGTGCTTGCATTGAAACCTATGCAAAGCTAGTAGCCTCGAAGGCTAGCGCTTAACAAATAACACTGGCTTGTCCATTGAGTTTAAATGCAGTGTGTTTTAAAGTGTTGAAGTGTACTCAGTTACAACTGAACTTCACAGTCACAATAGTGGGCTTTCTAAATCCGTGTGAGCCTTGCCAGAAGTTGAGAACTTTCTCCGTAAGACCAAACACTAACACATACTCTCTGTTCCCTCCTAGACAGCAGCGTTTGACTGCCCAGCCTTCCTCACAAAGCCTAATCACACCTACCTGCACTAGAAGATGGAAGAGAGCACATTCACCACCGGAGCACCGTTTCCTTTGTTGTTCACCCTGACACTTGTAAATAAATCCACCCTCCTGTGCATTTATGGTTTACATCCTTGTCGTGTGATTCTTCCACTGTGACACTGATAGAGAATGCGGGCATTGCAGTGAAGAATCACTGACAAGCAATCTTCCCTACCTCACGAGGTTAGCATCCACCAACAGCAAATTGTAGAACACCTTGCCGCTGAGTAAATGCACCTCGCGCAGCATTGGCTGCTAGAGGGGAATCCGTCAGCTGAACAGCTAGCGGAGCGTGTTGTTATTGATTGACTGCTGCGAGCCCTGTCTCGTACCTATAGACAGGCTGCCGGAATGCGGAATCTGAGTTCCATAATGGAGCTTGTAGAGGCCATCTAGTTGGCGGATGCTGCCTTACATCGGGAGGCACCACACAGCCTGGACCTCAAAGACCTTGACAAGCTTGCCAGGAACATTAACAAATTCCCTCCAGGTGTCCCAGGCAGTCCAGATGTTCAAGGGTATTTAAAGGACGTCGATTTCCATCTGGAAATAAGACCCAACGTCACTGACAAAGATAGACTCTATTTACTCTGAGCAACATCTAGGCCTGAAGTACGCAGTTTTCTGGACCGGCAGCCTGCTCAAACAAAAACTGATTACCGCCTACTCCGAGAAGCCCTCATTAAAGAATTCGCCGACCCTGAGTCAGAACAAAGACTAGTGGCTGAGTTCAACTGAGTCAGACAAAGTCATCACGATCCTCCCCAAGCCTACTACAGCTGACTTAGATGAGCGTACTTCGGAACCCGCAACGAGCAGGACATGGAACAAGACCTGAACTTTTAAACTTTCTTTCGAAACCTGCATCCTGGAGTAAGCCACCATCTGGGCGTGCTCGCATGCCCACGCACAATGAACATTCAGCAGTTGCGAGACTTGGTGCACAAAGCCTATGGCAAACAAAAGATGACTGCAGAAAAGGGTGCCAAAACCCCGACAGTCCTCGACTTCAACACACAAAGTCAGGGACTGGCTCTAGAGGGTGCTCAACGTCAAAACAGCAGCAAGCCGTCGCCCAAAGAGTGAAATGCATTCTAGTCCAACAGAGAATGAGACTCCCACACAGGTACCCGACCTAAGTAGAGAAACAGCCGCTGGGATGGACCGCTTGGACAACAACACTCACCTGGACGTCACTGGGAAAAGTCATGGGACCAATCAAGACCCCATCAAGGTCAATGGGAGAGATTGTGAAACCAGTCAGCCTCATTTGGAAACACAAGGGGGAAAAGCTCATGGGAATCCAACGAAGCCTCCGAGGGAAAACAACAAACACTCTGGAGCATCTAGCCCGAGGAATTGACGAAAGAACTCACAAAGATTCCAACGTGACAGAGTTCAAACTGAATCCACACAAGAACAAAGGACACCACAGTGTCTTGACTCACAAGAACTGATGAAAATGATGATGAAAGAATTGTTTCAACGAAAGGAGGAGGATCGGAAATGGGAAAACAAAGAGAAACCCAATTCATTCTGACTAGCCGCCGGACAAGAAAGCACAGAGAACAGCACTTAATTCCGTCACTCTCAGAGAACCATAACAGCCATAACTTCATATGGACAAGAAATCCTACCTGAAGAGACAGCAATCGAGTTAGACATTAAGGTGATGCAATTTTTTGATGGTTCTTAACAAGTTGTGATTAGCTGATTAGCTCTCTCTCTTTGATGGAGTGGGTTTGCGTGAGTGGATGTGTGTGAGAGCGTTTCTACTTGTTATATTTTTCTGTTTTTCTACTTTAATTTCCTTTTTCAGAAGATACTGAAAGTGTGTTTCTTTTTTCTTACATTTTATTTATTTATTTTTGTTAGTTTAAGTTTTTCAGTTTAATTCCCATGGGGGAACCATGCCGTTTTCCCTCCGGAATGAGTTTAGGTGTGTACCGGAGGTGACCGCTTCGATTGAGGACGTGCTAGTTGTAGTTGGCGATCAGGTTGGGCACGAAAATATAAATTCAGCATCGCGAATGAATAAAGCTGTTGTGTTTTGTTTTTTTTTAAGCTGAACAGCTTGCTAATCAAATAATTGAGAGTGGACTTTGAGTGAAAGGAATGTTTGTGCCGGAAACCAAAGTCACAATTTCAAACGTTCCTCCATTTATCAAAAATTAAGTGATCATTAAAGAACTGTCTCGTTTCGAGAAAGTAGTTAGTCCGGTAAAGATGGTACCCTTAGCGCACGGCTGGGCAACTTCGGTTCTGGAGGGCCGGTGTCCTGCAGAGATTAGCTCCAACCCTAATCAAACACACCTGAAGAAGCTAATTAATGTCTTCAAGATCACTAGAAAGTTACAGGCAGGTGTGTTTGATTTGGGTTGGAGCTAAACTCTGCAGGACACCGGCCCTCCAGGACCGAAGTTGCCCACCCCTGCCTTAGAGTGTAAAACTCCAGCACTGAAACATGTATTGTCATTCAGAAGACAAGTTTACATGTTTTTAAATTTGCAGGATAAAACTCTGGATGTATCTTTCAGAGTTAGTGATGGAGATAGGTCCGATATGTTATATGCGAGCACTGAAAGCTGTGGTGATATTGGCCACAAAAGATTTTCGTGTCCGCATAAAAATAGGCCAGAGGAGCATCGGATAAGAGGGGAACAAAAAAAAGAAAGGAAAGGACGTGACATGTGGCCAGGTATGGTTTCCCATACTAGGAATTTGTGCTCTGCATTTAACCCATCTAAGTGCACACACACAGCAGTGAGAAGTGATCAAGCACACACACACCGTGAACACACACCCGGAGCAGTGGGCAGCCATTGCTGCGGCGCTCGGGGAACGGTGCCTTGCTCAAGGGTCTCACATCAGTCGTGGAATTGAAGGTGGAGACAGCGCTGGTTATTCACTCCTCCCACCCACAATCCCTGCCGGACCTGGGACTCGAACCCGCAACCTTTGGTTTACAAGTTTAACTCCCCATCCATTAGGCTACAACTGCCCCATAAGGCAAGAGGTGGAAAATGAAGCTACAGTGGAGCGTGAGATAGTTTAGAATCCAATACCAGGGAAAGTTTCAGAAGGCTAAGGTGTGGATGTGGCTGAAGAGAATCAGGTGAGTGCAAATTCTAATAAATCTGCTGAGGTTTTGCAAGAAGAGCAGCCTTCCTGTAGTAGTGAGATGGCCTTAAAAGTAGGAACAATTGTTGAAGATGTGGCTTCTGATTTTATCATTGAGTCAGGATGATGGACTGAAGGATTATGATTGTTGTTCTGATATATCTGATTGTCCGAAAATAGGTGATGATTTATACACTGTGGAACAGATTAATGAGTTTTTGGATGAAACAAAAGGTAAAAAAGTAAATGTTGCTGATTTCTTCCCAGATACTGATAAATTTGTTGCTTCAGTTGTGTGGGCGTGAAAAACGTGAATTTTTCTGTGTTATCACAACAGAAACGCTTTCGATTGAAAAAAAACATATAGCTACGATAGGGCAGAAGAAAAGAGTAGGAAAGGAAATGCAAGTGAGGGGAAATCTTAAATAATTATAATGGCTGATTGTCTGTCCTTTTGTTTTTCTTTTCTTCTCTGTTCTTTCTTTCTTTTCTGTCTCATGAAACCATTGTGAATAGCATCTTTAAATGTAAATGGCCTTAGAGATAAAAGAAAACAAGCCTTGCTTTCAGAATGCTTAAAACTTAAAAATGTAGGGGTGACTTTTCTTCAGGAGACCCATAGTCAAGTCACTTTTATTTATATAGCGCTTTTAACAATACAGATTGTAGCAAAGCACTGAACATTATCAAACAGAAG
>JAUMHE010024051.1:0-10902 GCA_032359235.1 Enteromius mattozi | reverse complement strand
CGCTACCAACACGCTACTGAAAAATGTAGTTAAACTAGTAGCGTCACTACTTGTAGCGACGCTACTGCCCATCACTGGGTAAGACATAAGATTTTTCGCATAACTTCCGTGGTCAACAACCACACGGTCGTGCAAAACCTGCCCCAAAAACGACATCGACTGGCAGCTTGGGGATGTGACCAAACATTAACTGGAATGGAGCATAACCAGTGGTCTCATGTACAGTGGCGTTATATGCGAAGTCTGTATCTGCTCGGGCCACTTGTGTTTTTCCTTGAGGGGCAGAGAACGAAGCATACTACCTAGTGTCCGATTGAAGCGCTCTGTTCCGCCGTTCCCCATAGGGTGGCATGCTGTAGTGTGCGACTTCTCGATACCTGCCAGCTTGAGAAGCTCTGCGATGAGGGTACTTTCAAAGTTGGCCCCTTGATCCTTATGAATGCATGTTGGGAAACCATAAATGCAGAATACATGATCCCACAGCATCTTTACAATTTGTTTTGCTTTCTGGTTTACACACGGGAAAGCATGGGCCAACTTTGTAAAGTGATCCGTCATAACTAATACATCTACAGAACGCTGTTTGCTGTCCTCAGCACTCCAAAAATCTAAACACACTAATTCCATAGGGGCTGATGTCCTGATATTCTCAATTGGCACTCGAGCCGATCGCTCTGGTGTTTTAGCCATTCTGGGCCAGAAAAAGTGTTGTCGAGCTGGCTGATGTCCAGCAAGATCATGCATGCCAGTTAAGGCTTTAGCCCTAAGACTAAGAGGAAGCACAAGTTGGAACCTCTTATGGGTGCTCAACAGATCTTTGGAAACACGATAGATTACTCCATCTTGAACCTTCAGTCGGTTCCATTTTTTTTTTAAAGAACAAGAGCCCCGACATCCATACCAGCCATCTCTCGTCTTAAAGGTCTTTTCTTTATCTCCAGGTAGGGAATTAACTTAGAGATCGCCAGATCTGTATCTTGGGCCAGTCAGATCTCTTCGAGAGAATTGCTGAAACTGAGTCAAATCCCGATGTTGCTGCATCCTGAATGGTCTGGATTGTCTGCATGGCCCTTAACCTGGTTATGGTCTCCCACTGATTGGGAAGGTTCAACAGGGTGCTGACTGTCGTGTGATCACAGGACACTGGGCTTGATACATTAAGAATGTTAACCTGTAAACGGAAGGTGTCCTGAACTCCATCTTTGTTGAGACTTTCAGCCTCGATAAGTAGACTACCATATCGCTCTGTGATGAGCCTGTGGCCGGCTGTTCTTGCGAAAGGATCATGTGTTTGAGGTCAAAAGTATAAGCAGCAAGTTTTGTTACCCAGCGTTGTTCACAAGAATTGAGTTTAGCCTTCGTTAATATATAAGTGAGTGGGTTATTGTCTGTCCAAACAGTGAACGTATGACCCTTTAGCCAATGACTGAATTTTTCACACACACTCCACTTTAAGGCTAAAAACTCAAGCTTGTGTGCTGGGTATCTTCTCTGAGAGTTACTTAAGGACTTGCTTGCGAATGCAATGGGGCATACTTTTTCCTCGCCTGCTGGTATCTGCGACAGTACAGCACCAAGACCTTCCAGAGAAGCATCGATTGACAGAATTAGGGGACGAGAGAAATTGGGATGCGCTAGGACCACACTCTGCAGCAAGCTCTCTTTCAGTTTAGAAAGGGCATCATCGCACTCTGGGATCCAATCAACTGGCTTCAGCTTCCGAAACGTGCCCGCCTTAGCCTCTGGTTTAATTTTTGTCCTCCTTTTCTGCCTAGCCGTCAGGGAAAATAGTGGTTTGGCTATGGAAGAGCAATTAGGGACAAAGTGCTGGTAGTAGAGGATCATCCCCAAAACAGATTTTATTCTCCGTACAGATGGAGTGCATCCGTCGTCTTCCATGAGGTCAGCTTTTGACAGTTTGGCTATGGCCTCAATCTTTAAAGGATCAACAGAAACACCGTTCCCCTCGATAATGTGGCCTAAAAACTTAACGGATGCTTTCATCAGATGGCACTTTTTTGGACTTAATTTGAGATTGTCCTCCAACCACTCTAGAGCTGCAGTCTCATCAGGCGCAAACACCAGTAGGTCATCTAAGTAACATAGCAAAATGCTAAAGTTAAGGTCCCTGAAAATACTACATCATATGCATAAAAGATGCTTGGCTATTGCACAACCCTTGAGGCATCCTATTGAAGACCTACTGTAGTTGCAAATGCGGTGCACTTTTTATCTTCCTCAGCCATGGGGACGTTATAAAAGCCTGATGTTAAATCCATCGTACTGAAGAAGGTATTTCCACCCAAGGCAACCGATTGGTGTGGTAGCGGGTGCACATCCTTAATGGTCCTGGCGTTCAGCCATCTGAAGTCCGTACAGATCCTTAAGCTGCCATCTTTCTTCCATACTAAAACCAAAGGGGAAGCATACTTGCTCACTGATTTACAGATTATTCCTTGCTCTTCCATTTCTGAGAGAACTTGGCGTAATTTTTGATAGTGGGCTGGTGGCATCCGACGGAATGAAAGTCGGAACGGACGATCATCAGTTAACCGGATGTGGTGAACAAAACCTCTGACCTCCCCGCAATCAAGAGCATGTTTGGAAAATACGTCATTGTAACTCTCAAGCAACTGAACAAGCTTTTCCTTTGCTGCATCACTGGCAGAACATGAGTCGATGTCGATGTCACTGAGGCTTACAGCCTCAAGTCTCTGTTTAAGATTGCCTGTGATAAGAGGTTGGGAAATTTTCTCAGATGAGGGCATGTGAACCTGACTGAGACCCTGCAACAACTCAAAATCTTCCACAGCAAGGCACGGGAACACATCAGCCAACTTACAGTTCCTTTTGAGAGTGACCGGCTTCTCTGAAAAGTTGGTAACTTTTAAAGGAACCCAACGATCTCCTCAAAGAGGTGTAACAACCCGGCCTATGATGATGTCCCGCGGCATGGTTCTGGAAGATGTGGCCTCCACGATTACAGTGCTCCTTGGTGATAAGGCAGCATCACTTGGTAGCCTTCCCCAGACAAGGTGTTCTTGTTTGGCCATGAATGTAACTGACTGCTGAAGCTTAACAGTCCCAAACTTGTCTGGTGGTTCTTCACCTCTCCAACGGCAAGTATTCGCTATAACATCCAAGAATTGCGACTCTTAAAACACTATTCGATAGGATCCTCCTGTAATCATTGCTGATCTTCATTTGGTGCATGGGGAGCTTAATCACATTGTTACCGATGATTAAATCATCCCTTTGTCCTGGTACAACTAGAACAGGTACCAAACATCTTTCACCATACACTTTGAGCTCAACTTCATACATGCATTTCGGCTTGGTTGTCTTACCTCCACATCCTATTAGCATTATTTCTTGGGTCAATGGTGTGTCTTCACTGAGCATTACTGCTTCACTGAAAGTACATGCCATGGATCCTGAGTTCAACATTCCCATTATCTGGAATTTGTCATTCACATTTACAGGTGCATAAAACAACTCATCAAACACTTCAAGAGTTTGGATATTCTGCGCGATCACTTTAACTTCAGCTGAGGCTTGAGCACATGCACTTTCATAAATATTCTTAATATCAGCATTTTCAAGGGTTTGTTCCACTCCACCCACACGTCCCCTCTCCAAGTGTGGGCCGACTATTTTAAAGTCAGTGAACCCTGAGGCAGCTGTGTAAGCTGGTTGGAAACAGGCAAGGCAGAGTTGCTGTCGTCGGAGTGTGCCAAAGTCGAATGCTCATGAGAACGGCATACCTTACATGTTCTCATATGTGGTTTGCTCTGTCGAGGACCCCTCATCTCCATTTGACTATTCTGGGAAAGAGCACGGTTGAGTAGGCTGATAAGTGTCTTCATGCTATTGTCATCACTTTGTTGAGGAAATGGAGTATTAGCATTAACATTATCGGACGGCACAGAGGGTTATTCTGACAATGTCTTTGGCCTTACCCAGCAGCCTTGAAATGATTTGTGGTGATGCTCTAACACTGGTATGCCCTTTTTCCGCAAGTAAGTGACCACTATATCCTCCCACTCATACACACTGAACTTATCAGTCCCATCGCCTCGGAAAACAGGAGGCTCTCTTACTTCAGACTGCATGACTAGTTTAACTCCTGTCAAATTTAGGGAGGGTACCTCTGAGAATGACTGACCTGCACCTAAACTTCGAGTCTGTGCATTACTGGATTCTCTTTCCCTATACCTTTCCCCACTTTGAGCAGAAAGTATAGTCTGTCCTACTTCTTGAGCAATGTGTGTCAACATTAAAAGTCTCTGCATTAAAACCATATGCCATCTTTCCCCTCTAAGTTAACAAATGTTAAACAAAACTTTCAAATGACAAAAACACTTTAGTCACCAGCACAGCGGAATCATTAAAGCACTAGAAAAGTGGGAAAAATTTTATGTGGTAGTGCTAATTGTGTACTGAGTGTCCAGTCCTTTGATAGTGCACTACTTTGTGTTACTGTTCATCAAGACCTTTTTCAAAGTGCAGCATCCACCGGTGACCAAACGGCATTGATCCTTGGACGAAGATCCGAAGCGAGCTGACCTTGATCCGGATCACGGCACCACTTTAACCGGTCTCAACCATCACTGTTATGATCTGTGTTGTGTACAATGATGAGACAGACCACTGGAACTGTTGCTGATGGAGAGTTTATTGCCATGAAAATGCTGATACTGGATGAAGCAGAGAGAGAAAAAGTACAGCAATGAGACTGAGAGATTTTCTGTGATTTTTTCCTCCTTTCCTCCAAATACATTAGTTCAAATCATGTATAAACACTCTTATTAAGACCCGTCACATATACTAGGGTCTCTATTAACTGGAAATATTTCATACTAGTAGCAAAAGACAGAGGGCACTATAGTATAGCAGTATTCCAGTATTCAGCAGCAGAGTTTTTTAAACATATTCAAAAATTTATTTCAGTGTCAGTCAAGGCTTTTGTCATTTGATGTCAACTGACACATAACTGAAGGAATTCTATCCATTTATCCGGATGATCACTAAATCCAATCATCAAACAAGTAAAACGCTGGTCTTTAATGAATTAAATTAAATCCAGTTCATTTTCAGATTGCTACATTAGAACCTAGACGATCTGAATTACATCTGTATGTGATATTACACTTCAACTTAATATTTTACTACTGAAAATATTTAATAATTCATCCTCCTGCTTCTTGTAAAACTGCCTCATCCTTCTCCCAAACTAGGTGTTGATACGAAGAGTCAAACAAGGCATTAAATTTACATCGCTTCTGGAATCTAAGACAATCGTTGCTTTATCATCAAATTGACTGAGATAAACTGAGACTTACAATTCTCCGTCTCACATCACCGATGGCAATTGCATGTTTGTTAGAAGAAATAAAAAACACCTGCCAAGAGTAGTCATTACTTCCTGTCAGGACCCTTTGAAAGTAAAGCTACCTGACAGTTAAATTCAGCTTCTGACAGAAGCAAACTTGTTGAATTCCCACAGAAGTTAATACTCTAAATACTCGTTGTTGCAATCAGTTAAACATCCCCGGGAGGCTCAACAGAGTTTCCCTTTGAACAAATACCCGAGGGAGGCCAGCCTGGGACAGCGCCAGAACCTACAGGTCTTAACGGCAGGTGCTTCTGGGAGTTTTTGTAATGAAACAATTGGTAATTTCTCCTGTGACTGTTGGGAGAAAAGATGTAGAAAAAGAGAGGAGAGAAAGAGTTGAGAGTGTGTTTTAAGTAAGAATCTTTATCTGGGCTTAATTTCCCATGCTTGAGCAGAGTGGAGGATTTTTTTCCTTCTTACAGATCTTTTTGTCAGATCCTGCCTACCCAAGATAGACCCAGGGGCACTCTAAGAACATACACATCACCTAGATTTGCCTTCCAGCCCACTTCCCTCTCCAGCGATCGCTCCCTCAATCCCCAACGGCTTCTTTGTGCAGCAAAGACGAGAGAACGTTTTAGAAATCAAATTTCACTTTGTAGGGGGAACCTGGAACAGACTCTAATTTGAATAGATTTAATAGAGCATAATTGTTGCAAATACATAGTCACACATCTCCCCAGATTACTGAAAGTTTGCATTAAAGAAAGCTTTAAAGAGATGTGGAAATGACATCTCTGATTAATGCAGTGCCAGTGGAATAGTGGTTTTTTTTATTATTTTTTTATTTTATGAGCAATTGCCCACATAGTTGTGAAGTAATCGTAGACTTGCTTTAGACTTAATCTTGTCATATTCCCACTTTGTGTTTTCATCTTTAGTAAAAAAAAAAAAAATAATGAAATTTTTTATAACAAGTAATTAAGGAAAACATTATCAATTAATACAATTAAAATAGTTATTATTATTATTATTATTATTATTATTTTATTATGATTATTTTTTTAATAAAACAGCTTCACTGTTTACAAATTCAAATCATGTTGTCTAAATGCAAAATAAAAAGGTCAATAAGTCTCTTAAAATATCTGATTATTGTACCTTTTTAATTGTAGGTTGTAATTTCAGACTATTTATGTCAGATTATTTATTTTGAAAAATTACAGTAATTAACTTGTTAACTAGATTTATTTATTTATTAATATATTATTTTAATCATGGACACTCTTATGTAATTGCCCCCTCTTTATATTTTCAGCTGTCGTTCTGAATTCTGGTAGTTTAGAGTGTGTTTTTTTCTTGATTGCTCACTCACTCATAAACACCTCAACGCCTCTGTTCTCTTGAAAGCATTGCTCTTGTTTGTCACACTAGCATGCTGACAGGCTTATGGCCCATTGGGGGATTTAATAGTGCACAGGTTATCATAAGGATGAGTCAGTCTACTGAGACACAAGGGATACGGAAGTGGTCTACAGAGAAAGATGTGGGCTGGGGAGGGAGTGTTGGTGTGGGGGTTTGGAGGAGATGCACGTAGGTAGTGTATTCCTCCATCCCTCAGCACCTTGCCTACGTTGACCAGAGTGTCCATCAGTGCGGTCTCTCGAGTGCTGTAGGAACAGCAGTGCTGGCAAAAATAAAAAACACACCCCAAGAAAGTGCTTTTTTCATGGCCGGAATAGGAGTGATGGATTGGGTTAGCATGAGCACACAATGCATTTGTTACAGAAAGAAAGAGAAAACAAGGTCTGGCAGAAAAACCCTCCACTGGCAGTTGGCACTGAAATATCTAACGATGAACAAGAATGGGTTAATAACTGAATTTTAGGAGATTAGTTTTTATGTATCTCGTTTGTTTCATTATCAGCATATGTTAGACTTTTTCCAATAACACATGGGTCATTCATCCCGTGTCCTTGAATTGGTATCTGACTTGGCCCTCTGTGTTTTGCATGCATCTTCTGACCTTCTTTTGCCCGTGATATGTAATTATTTGTGGTTACTGATAGATATGAAACATGTTCTCCTGAGATTTGTGTAAAGGCAGGCTACCTGCCAATTTGAAGGGAGCGATTCTGAGAGCATAAAATATGAACCACCTTTCTGTGCAATAATTGTCCCAATTTCCTTTGAAGAAGGCAATCATCCTGGATGCTCACCAAGAGCTTATTTAGGGATATCCTTTTTTCCATCTAGGTTATATTAATTAATGCATGCCTTAGCACAAATTAGCCCTCTGAGGAGCAATAATTCAAATTCTTGTATTTATGTAAGTAATAGGTCAAAAAAAACATGCTAAACTGAAATAATTATGCAGTCCAACACTTAGCTTTGAGAATAAACTGCTTGAGAAACCTGATAAAATATGAATGTGTTTAGGGTGCAAATTTGTAAAATATTTACAGCCTAGTATTGGTGGGGCACAGCAGTTAAGTCGGCAGTCAGCTTCAATAATTACTAATAATATGTTCAACTTTTCACTGAATTTATTGTTACTCACCTGTTTGTGAAATGTGTCAATGTTTATAAGAATAATTATTGATCTGGAAGGTAATCTTGGGAATGCTGGAAGTGCAGAATTCTGTATTGGAACGTAGTGCTCAGTTGTGATGCGAGAACTCAAGGAGACTGCATGAGACTCAGCAAGAAGCCCCCATGGGGACTGATCTTATGTCAGGAGATTGCAGATTTTTACGCTAAAGAAGCTACTCAATCTCTCCAAAGACTGAATTATTAAAGGCCCTGTATGTTTTTCAAAGGCTGGGTTTAGCTTTTAGATGAGAGTATGTGTGTGTGTGTGTGGGGGGGTGTTTCATACTGGATCATATCTGTCCCACCCCCACCTCTACAATTCTCTCTATACTTGCTCAAATGGCCCTTTACTTTCTAAGCATGCTTTTACTGCCTTTGAAGAGTTATTTTTGTTGATGAAAAGGATATGCCGGCTTGGTAAAGTGAACTGCGGCGATTCGTTCGCTTGTTTAATACTCCTCCCTCCTAGGTTTGGTTCATAAATTTATTATCAGCAAAGTATACGAGCAGTCTCATGCCTTAGCGAGGCCTGGAAGCTAAGTGTTGCTGATGTGAAAAGATTGAGAGCCAGACAGAACAAGAAAGAGAGCAAAGAGGTGAAGGGTAGGAAGAGAGGGAAAGAAGAAAGTGTGTTCTGGTTAGTGCGTTATCTTTGACTGACTGATCTTGACTCTCTTCATTGTGAGCTGTAGGAAAGCAGCCTGGTTTTAGTGAGTGTTCATTACTGAATGCTGTAGCTGATTAATTCCCATTGGACGCACATTTTCTCACAACACTTTGAAGTTAACAAGTTTATCTGCCTGAATAGTCACTTGCATATTAATAAATGACTAAAAAATATATATGTAATAATAATATATTTATATAATAACATTTAAATGATATTTTTTTCATTTTCTTGGATTGCGTTTTATTGGCATCCAAAGATCCAAAGAAGTAAGTTATATAATATATATTATATTTTATATCACAGTCTATTTAGTGCTGTCAAACGATTAATCATGATTAATCGCTTCCAAAATAAAAGTTTTTGTTTACATAATTTATGTGAACGAACTGTGTATATTGTGTAAATATAAGGACAGCATATATTTTGAAAATATTTACATGTATTTACGTGTATATATTTAAATTCATATAAATTATATAATATATCAATGTATTAAATATATAAACGTAACATATGTTTCTTAAATATATACATGCATATATGTGTATTTATGTATACATATTAAATATTTACAGTACACATGCATATATTATGTAAAAAAGTGTTGTTTAACAGCACTAATTATATTTATTTATTACATTATTGTCACATCTGCACATTCACCCGTTCCTGGATCAGTTACTCTTGACCTGTAAATAAATACTCACCTGTTGAAAACTTACCTTCCAGTCTCCGTCTGCATTAAATTAACATTAAATTAAATTTGCTGCCTGTCACAATTCGTTAATGTCTACACCTACCCTAAACGTACCCCTTGCAAATACAGTAATTATTGTTATTCAGCGTGACAAAAATACCCAATATTGATGTTCGCATGCCCAGAAAGCCCTGTGGCTTTAGCTGTATCCATTCTAGACCTAAGTGGATGGGATTGAGAAGTCCACAAGCTGGGACTCAAACTTACGATGCCCGAAGTGCCACGGTAATATGTCCATGTGCTGTCTATGAGGATATCTGTGCTGACAGATATATTTCTTTTGAATTCTGATTCTGAATTTTTTAAACTTTGTCAAAAATGAATCCTACATTTTGCAAAATTCTCTGTGATTTCCTTACAAAATAGCATTTATCAACTCTTAATACAAAATGTTTACCAAATACTATGGTATTAAATATTATTGTATACATTTTAGCCATCAATCACTCTCTTGTACTGACACGGCGCTCGGAAAATGTCATGTCAGAAAACTCATATTTTCTCCTTTGAATCTGCCCATTAGCTGAATCGGGCATGAAATCATTAACAAGAAATGCTGAGACAATTGTGTGGCAAAGAATTCAGGATCAGGTTTGATTTTTGATGCTTTTAATTAGAGGTCAACAGATATTGGATTTTACTGATACGATAGGTTGGACTACACTGACCGATACTGATTAATTAACTGATAGTTTTAAAAGTACATACTGAACTGAAACTAAAATAGTACTTTACTATTTAAAAAAATAAATAATACTGAACCATACTTTGTAAATGAACAAAAATGTTAATATTAATTATATATTGATAATGATAAAGCAACTTCAAAATGTAAAAATATATCAGTAAATGTTGAAATTAAAACACTCTAACAAGGAACAATTCTATTCTACAGCTTGTATCAATCTTAATTAATGTTACGAATGGAGTCCTATTGTAAAATGTTACTATTTCATAACAGTTATGCTAAAGATGGCCATCTTTAAATATCTACACCAAGGCCATAGTATTGAAATAACATAAGCCTATATGGATATTGTAGCCTTTATATACTCTCACAGTTGAACTGCTTCTATTCTAGAACATTTGTGATTATCTAATCAAAATAACAAAATATGTTAGTCACACACCAGTCAAAAAATATATAATAATTTGTGACAGATATGTAATTTAATGGAAAACATGGTCTGGGCCACGGCAGGATTTCTGTCAGCTGAATGATCACATGAGTTTGCTTTCTCACGTCATTAGCTTTAAATATGAAACTTATGGCTAACAAATGCATTAATGTGATTAGATGGATATAAACAAATGCAAATAGATGGTAACATTTGTGACATTAATTTTGGGTTGGTCTTGCATTTTATAATCACATAACTTTAAGCTGAGGTGCAAACATACTGCTGTCCTTTCTTCATCTAGTCAACAAATGAATCACTTAATGATATGAAAACATACACTATACACCGCATTCCAAATTATTATGCAAGTTAAAATTCTGGTCATATTTTTTTTACAAGAACATTTTACCAGTCCCAAACCACATCA